>JBAMYA010081506.1:0-23264 GCA_037176975.1 Arrhamphus sclerolepis | reverse complement strand
ATAGGCTCCAGCAGACCCCCGTGACCCTGAACAGGAAATAGCGGGTATAGATGATGGATGGATGGATGGATGGATGGTTAGCTTGTTCTGGTGGTTCTATCCATGTAAATCAGCAAACACTGACAGTTTGTGAAGAAAAAAAGCTCACGAGGTTCAGAATTTGTATTATCATTTTGATGTAAAAGATGTAAAATGTCCCGTTTCTGCCTCTCACATGAAGCCTGCTTCTTTTGAAAGGAAACATTCACTGACACTAAAACTCACCAACTATATTTTATTCATTAAAGTAGCAGGATCTCGTGGATAACAGACATTTTGTCACTAAAGGAGAAGCAGTACTCCATCAGGTGTGGCAGCAAGCACTGACAGAACTGTACCACCAGGATGGTTTGATGTAAAAGTCATGACGTCATTCCTTATATTTTAATGCTACACTTCTTTTGCCTTCGCTTGTCAAGTCAATGTGTCATTTTTTGGACAAATAACAGCCGAAGTCAAGCATGCCACCAGCAAACCTCCCCAATCAGACGATCAAAGGGAGACAGCGTTGCAGCGTCATGAGCTTCTTGATTGACAGTGAATGAAAATACAGTTCCAGCTTTTGGAATGAAAGATGCAAATTAGATGCAGAGTTCCCTTCAAAATCAGACTGTAGCGTTGAGGGAGCCTCAGCATTTTCACATGCTTGTTTTCTTTTTCCAACCTTTGGATGAGGCTTTCCTTTTTTACATCATCATTTTTATTATTTTTATTGTTTTTATTCTTGTAATACACTTCCAGCAGAGTGGTGTGTGCATACGGTCATGTGTTCATTTGTGTAGAGCTCCAGAGGCCTTCTTTATTCTTTCTTTAGCATATAACATAATAATAATGACAGTGACAAAATGAAATGTGTATGATATTTGGTGGCCTCAGGTTAGGAGACCCTGCCATGACTAGAATCTTCACATTGTCTTTTAACACTGCATTTAGTGCAGTTCCAGTTCTCTGCTGAGAGCATGAAATAACTGTAAATGTGTGAAGAAATTCAGGAGTTTAATGAGTGTGGCCCGGACACGAACTGACCGCCGTGCTTCCTGCTGCCAGCTGCAGGACGTGCAGTCTTCCTGCCTGGTTGGCAGAGACATGTTAAGCAATGCTGGGACTGCTCGTCCCAGGATGCATCTGCTTCTGCTTCCCCACATCAGCGTCGTTGAGCAATAAGCTGAGAACCCATCTCCAGTAAACCTCCAGCTGGACGCAGACTCGTGACAGCAGCTGATAATGGAATTGAGAGATTGTTTTTCAGCTTCAATGAGTTCACGTCAATGAGAGAATTTTTATTACAGGCTCAAAAAAATAAAATAAAACATTGTCTGAGGCTTTGAAAACAACCTTTCTGAAAATTCCTAAACTGTCCACAAACACCCTATCAGTGTTGGAAATGAATTCTAAAATTCAATTTTCAGGAAAGAATGAGGGTCAGAAGATCATTCTGATTTTCAGGTCTCAGCAGATTAGTTCTGAGCCACATCAGAGCGCATGCTCCATCTGCACATCTGTGTCTTCCTGGTGTCCACCTCCCCATTCAGCCACAGGAGAAGAAGCTCCTACTGCTCCCGTTACATTATTACTGTCATCATAACTGGAATTTTTATCTCCTTTGCTCTTATCTGAATTTGGAGTCGCTGAATGAATCAGCAGAACCAGATGTTTGCCAAATCATCTTGGAGCAAACCGATAGCTGAGGTTTTCTGACCTAACCCTTGCACTAGGCTTTAGGTAAAAAAGAGAAATAACTGCTAAAGTCAAGCGTGCCGTCAGCAAACCTGCTCACACAGAAGATCAAAGGGAAACGACATCACAGCGTCATGAGCTTTTGACTGACAGCAGATGAGAATGCAATTATGGCTTTTGGAATGAAAGATGCAAATTAGACGCAGTGTTTCCACATCATCAGACTGGACTTGTAGCGGTCTGGGATTTCACATACTTGTTTTTTCTTCCTACAGACTTTGGATGAGGCAGAATGCTTTCATTTCCATCTGTCTGACTAACGTTCATTTTCTGCTACTCACAGACAGTCGAGTGTTCAGCCGCTGCATCTGCTGGGTCAAATTAGCCGCCGCTAGCTTGAGAGAGTGCTAGTATTTCTATTACGACTGAAATGCACCACCACTGGTGCAGCGCTAGAGGAAGTCCTGCACAGGAAGCAAGGGACCTTTGTTGATCTTAGATTAAACAGACACTTTTAAATGTGATGTGATCCTCCTGGAAACCTTTCAACTGATGTGAAATCTGATCGTAAATGTTGATTTCATCATCAAACATAATTGTGGCAGGTTAAATACGCACTTACCTATGAAATCTTCACTGCTGCTCTCATTGTTTTATCAGATTGCATCTCTGTCAATTTTCAACCTTTTGCATCAATTAGTGTGAAATGAATTAGACTTTGTTACATGTCTCTGCTAATCAAAATGATAGATAGGCAGAAAGAAGGTTCAAATATATTGAAGAATGTAAGTTAAATGCCTAAAAAGTTCTTTTCCTGCAGCGCTGTAGCTCTCAGCGCCGACGCTTCTCTTCTTGACGTAGCAGCGTCTCAGTGACAATGCAGCAAACTATCGTTCTACCCGACTTGAAAGTGATGAAGAAGAAATAGCGAAGGGAAACTGGAAAACGAAGAACCAGTCTAGCAATCGTGTGTCTCGTGGTCCGTACGCTACGTTTGGGGTCAGGCTGCGCCGTAGCTTTGATGCAGAAGCATAGATTCAGAGTAAAAACCCTGCTAATCTGGATATCCAAGACAACTGAGTTTACATTTTATATTTCTGTACTGAAGTTCCATGCGGTTGTTGTCATGGTGGGTCAGAGTCGTCTCTGGACACATTCAGGACAGAAACGTCGGGGTCACCTGTATGATGACCTGACATGCACAGAGAAATGTTGTTGTGGGAATCGTGGGAGGCCAGAACAGGTCTCTGCAGACTGCCTTAAACCAGCCACGTGGACTTGGACCAGCCTGTCAGTCTGGCACAACCCCCACAAGGACATCAGTCCTCATGAAACATCAGACTCCTGGTTCTGAGGGGGGACAGTGGTTTCCTGTTAATCGCAGCTAGCTGGGCCATCTGTTGCTGGGTGGATTCTTAATTATTATATTAATTAATATGAATTGATCCTGCTGGAATTTCTCTGTTTGAAATAAACAGCTCTTCTTCTTGGAGCCACCTGCAGAAAGTGACTTGTTTTTTGAGAACAAATGTGCACCAGAAAAATGATTCTTTTGCGTGAGGAAAGGTGGTGGAGGGAAACATTAGCAGACGTACCACTGAGGAGAGCAGGGATAGATCTACTGGGTTCCTTATTTTGATCTCAGCAGAGTCGGTCGCTGAGCAGCATGGAAGAAGAGTCTACTGCTGCGCCGCTCCAGGAGGAGGCTGCTTTCATCCAGACCTCCTTAAAATACAGACGTCTCGCACAACGAGCAGGGAAACGTCAGTCTGGTGGGGTTTAGGGACATTTCAAAGAGTACAGTTGAAACATGATTCTCTTCAAAAACATTCTTGTTTTTGGTTTGAATAGTGAGCAGGGAGTTTTTATTTATTTTCCTCGCACACGCTGTCATTTGTACAACCAAAAACCATTGAAAGCACATTCTCTTCAAAGCCATTGACTGTAAATTTTTAAACTTATTTTAGTCATCTTGCTCCTCAGAGTAATGGTTTTACTGGACCAACAGCAGTCCAGTAACATGCTGCCAGCACAGACTCGGGTTTCTGTGGAGACTTGAACCGTATTTTCTCCTTTGCATTAACTGGCCAGATTCCTTTGGCTGCCAAAAAAACCTGTTAAAACAAGAACAACAACAAAAGCACCCCCTTTACATTATTGCAGACCGTCATATCCCCGAAGTGTGCAAGCATGAGCAAAGAATAGCTTTCACTGAGTCATTGTGAAGGTTCCGCCAGCCCTCAAAGCTCACTCATTCCTCTTATTGCCCATCTAACCAACAAGATGCTTACAAATCTTTTTTTCTTTCTTTTTGCAGTTTGCTGTCTCTAAGCAAGCAGCTTAAAAGAAGTTTCTCTGTGAAAGCTTCAAGTTACAGATAAGATTGACTTTGTAATTCCAGCCAGCACTGGTACGAGCATGCGGCTCGTTGCTAATGAGCGTGGTTGTTATCCCTGCGTCTCACAAGCCTCCATCAGACAAACGCTTTTTCTGCTGCTGATGAACTGCTGTTTGCTACAGATTTCTCTCCTGTGATAAAGTCGCCTCTTTTTGGTGGATAGTGAGCTTCTCTGTTCCTCCTGTCACTTTTAAAGAAAGATTATGCTTGTTTTAATTCAGAAAATTAGGCCAGCCGGATCCTCTCTTGCCTATTTTCCTGCTTGATTTCTAGAAAAAAGACCAGACAGTTTTGTGATTTACGATGTTTTCACTTCTTAGTTAATCGGCTCTGAATCATTTGATGATTTAGCTTTTTCCTTCTTGCTTCATTAACATTTCATACATACAAAAGTCCAAGCATAGCTATGCCTATTTCAAACCACTGTAAAATGTGCACTTAAACCAGGGTCCCTAATCGCGGATTTAGTCATGTTTTGGTTTAGTAGGCTGAAGATGATGTAGATCAGCACCACCGCTACAGAGTTTGATCACACTGAACGAAATGAACTGCAGCAAACACGTTTTTTTCTATGAACTTAAATGTGCATGTGTGACCAGTTATCTCATTGGCCCACTGGCTTCTGATCCCTCTCCAAAACCGAGGAATCAGCCTCCACAGGGGCGGCTTCAGCAGTCGCTGTCCGTCATGTGTTCTGATAAGTCGTCCAGTAACATCGCTTGTGAGACACAGCTGTATTAGGTGAGAAAACAGGAGGCGGTAATGATGTCCTGTGGGACTTTGTGTTGGACTGGTGCAGTGGCCGTGGGGGATGTGAGATCTCTGCCACTTTGCTGAAAAGGTCAAAGTTATTTGGACAGAAACAAGTTCTCTTACATCCTTTTCTCCAAATAAGTCATTACTATTAAGACTGGGAGCTGAGTCAGTCATGCCTGTTGCTACAAAATTCTACCATCCAGCCACTTTCCCGGAAAATTGGGAGCCACTTCGAGATCTTCTGGAGCCATCAGGAACGGCCTCCACTGGTCCGGGCATCATAATCCTTTATTACCGCTTTTTGACAATTATATTGACGTGGCTCATGTTTCCTCCCAGTCCAGCCAGTCACCAAGAGTCTGGACCAGTGATCAGAGAGCACGAACACTCCACAGACGTTCAAAGAAAGGTCTGCTTAACAGAAAGTATGATTCGTTCCTATTTCTTCCATGTAGAGCGGACATATTATCTTAATTAAAACCATTTTCTTGGACTGTTCTGTTTGAAAAAAGTCATTCTGTGATAGGAGTTTGATTGCCAGTAATACTGTGTGGAGCATCAGGATGGGAAGAAACAAAAAAGAAAATCTGAGGGAGAATAATGCGAATGCTTGGCCTCGTTAGAGCGAACAGAGTTGGAGGTAATTACACGTGGTCTTTCTCTTCACAC
Source organism: Arrhamphus sclerolepis (assembly GCA_037176975.1). Lineage (NCBI taxonomy): Eukaryota > Metazoa > Chordata > Actinopteri > Beloniformes > Hemiramphidae > Arrhamphus > Arrhamphus sclerolepis. The sequence continues at coordinate 17,725 of JBAMYA010081506.1, read as the reverse complement.
AATGGATTAGATAAAGATTGATACTGTAACTGCAGTTTCATTCCAGAAGTCCTTTCTGCTGCCGTTTGCTTTAAAGGGATTTTTCTATATCAGTTCTTCAGTCTGGCAAATAAGCTAGTCCATATGGAAGGTGTCCGGATCTTCATATGGTTTCACAGAGAAGCTCTGTGAATAGGTTTCATCAGAGGATCAATCACTGTGATGGAATGAGGTGAGAAGAGGGATGGAAGCAGCACATTTGCCTGGACGTCCGTGAAAACAGCACAGTGCTCTGTCAAAGCCAAATTACTGACAAAACGCTGGACGGCGATCTGGGCTGGGCTGTGGAGGGATGGAAGTTCACGTAGGCCCTCCACTGGCCCATTAAAAGGCCGTGCATGTCATCTTCTGCACAGTCACGTTCACGTTACAATTTCTTATTTCTGACACAGACTGAATTTTCAGAATTCTGTGAAATATGTTCTATAATATGTGCTATAATATGTGCTATAATATGTGCTATAATATTTGGCTCTCCAATCATGTACTCAACGTTACTGAGGACATTTAAATGTACTGACTGTAATTTTTTTTTAAATTGTGAAAAAAGTAGCTGGAGCTCTGACAACACAGCTGGCTGAGAAAGTAAAGACCGATAATAATAAGAATAATTGGCCCTTTATGGTAACCATGGAGACGATATGGACCAGGATGGAATGGCCTTTGTTACCTGGACATGACTAATTTCCATTTGCTCGTTGCTCCTTGTTTCATATCCATGTCTGATCAGTTTCAGAATTCTTCCGTCTGATTGTAGAGAAACAGGATGAAGTCTTCTTCACGTGTTACAAAACCTCTGGAATTACAGGCGCAGTTCTGAAAAATAAATCAAAATCCAGCTTTAAATATCCCACTTCCCACTTCCCACTATCCCAGTTCCTTATACAGCTGGGGAATATGATCCAAACATAAATAATGGAAATGTATTTCCAATTTAACTTTCTTTTAAACATACATAAAACAATTAAAAACAAACAAAAAAACAAAAACAACAAATGTGCACGCTTCAGAGAAATATGAAAATTTCTCATCCGGCTGGGGAGTATGGCCTAAAATGAGTAATAAAAATAAAATACATGGGATTTAAATTTTCTTTTAAACATACATTTAAAAGCATTGTTAAAATAAATGTAGTTTTTATTTTGACAATAAAAATGAGCAAAATAGGGCTTCTACCTTTGGACTAAATAAAGTGTAATCTTAAGTTTGTACATGATTTATTCTGAAATGAACACTAATACATATCTGGGGTCAGTTGTCTTCAGCATATTCAGTCAGAAAGGTTTTTATTTAAACAGAGGACATGTTGAGTAGCAGTCATGGTCTATACAACACCAGGAAGACCTGCCAAAAACGCTGTGGTGATCTGGATTTATTTGGCAGTCTCTGACTCCAGCCCAGGACGCTCTCGTGGTCAGAATGTGAACGGACTGTTGCAGACCACCTTCACCTGTATCATGAGTCCTGGGATGTCCTCAGACCTGAGCGCATTAGCGTCGGGTTCCCTGTGATGCATCTTAATGCAAGGTTGAATAGGTTCAGTGTTTTCCACACAATCATACGTGTGGTCTGCAGAAGTGTAAATCCCTTCTTAACGCCCCCCCACACACATCAATTAATTTAGAACCAACAGAGCATCTTCACTCACGTTGACTTCAGTCAGACGCTGTGCTTCTCTTCTCGTTTCCATTACTCACTGAGGAGAATGCAATCTCGTCAACAGCCACATGTGCTTGGTTGAATTAGCTTCTCCTAAATTTGTTGGGCACAGGTTTTCTAATCTTTTCTCACAAGGTGACACAATTTCCTGAGAACTTAATGAAATGTCTTTCCACATGCTTTGATCAAAATAACGAATAAAATAACACAGTTCTACCATGTTTTTAGCAGCTAGTTTTATGTGGTTTATCACCCACTCGGCTTTCTGTATCTGCGCATGTTTTTGAGATTGGTGAGAAGCAAATGTGAACACAAAATCATAAACCCTTGAAGCATGTGGGGTGTGGGAGACCTTTTTCTTCTTTTCCTTTTGGCTTTCCCCCTCAGGGGTCGTCACAGCGAATCATCTGCCTCCACCTAACCCCATCCTCCTCTCTCACATCTGGAGGCATCAGAAGCATTTGCAGTGTCAGCTGATTGAACATTAAGTTGTTATTCAATGAGTCCAAATATGCATCAGGCTGAAATACTGGAATTAATTTGACATAATGACTTCAGGCGTGCATCTTGCTTTGATTTTATTTATTCTATCCTGATTTAGTTGTAGTTGCAATGCAATGACCCTGAACTCTTACATGTTGAAGAATAATAATATTCATAACATAAGCATGCATAAATATTAATCTAAGCATGCTCTAGATTATGCCTTTAAAACGATAAAGCTTTCATGGCTGACTAGAGCTGTGGCCACAACAGTGTTGGTGCCTGTCATGACGGGTGAGGGAGCCACTGGGCTGAACATGGTGTCCTACAGGTTTTAGGGGATGTCATCAGGCAGTGGAAGGAATACTTTGAGGATCTTCTTCGCCCCAACACTCCTTCCATAGAGGAAGCTGAGCCTGGGGACTCTGAGGTGGACTCACCCATTACTGGAGCTGAGGTCTCCAGGGTACTTAAGAAGCTGCGTGGTGGCAGGATTCTGGGTGTGGATGAGATCCGCTTGGAGCTCCTGGAGGTTGACACTTGTCTGCAACATAGCGTGGACATTGGGGGCAGTACCTCTGGATTGGCATCCTGACGTGGTGGAGGGTGTGTTCCAATTACAGAGGAATCACCCTCCTCAGCATCCCTGGTAAGATCTATGCAGGGGTGCTGGAGAAAGAGTCTGATTGGTGAACCTCAGATCCAGGAGGAACAATACAGGTTCCATCCTGGTCATGGAACACTGGACCAGCTCTGTACCTCACTAGGGTCCTGAAGGGAGCATAGGCATTTGCCCAACTAGTCCATATGTGGACTTGGAGAAGGCATTTGACCGTGTCCCTCGGGGTGTCCTGTGGGGGGTGCTCCAGACCAAAAGAACGAGATCTCGAGTACAAGCGGCCGGAATGAGTTTCCTCCACAGGGTGGCTGGACTCTCCCTTAGAGATAAAGTGAGAGGTTCAGTCATCCAGGAGGGACTCAGTGTCAGGCTGTTGCTCCTCCATACTAAGAGGTGCCAGTTGAGGTGGCACAGGCATCTGGTGAGGATGTCCCCTGGATGTCTCTTACACATGGATGGTACACATTTTGGATTTGCAGTTTAAAAGTGGGCTAACCCTAGAATGGAGCTCCATACAATTATGAGGCAATCTGCATCAAATTTGATTGATAACAGCCCAGCAGCCTTCAGCATCACCTGAACAACAGCTCTCCCCACTGTCCCTGCATGACCTCCTCTGAAAGATGGATATGGATTAGGATTACTATATTACTGACAGCTGAAATAAGTCAAGATATAATAGCAGTGGATTTTTTTAAGCTAGTTTGGCAAATGGTTGTGGTCACCTTGAACACAATGGTCTCATCATCTGAATTTTAGAAATGAAAGTTGTTGAACTATGATTCAAGCACTGTTTTATTTAGAAAATACTGAAAGAATAAAAATACTCCCAATAAAATCTGTGATTTTTACTGGCAGATGGCCCTCCGTGTTCTAAACCAGGCGTAGCTTACTCTCATAAACTACAGAGGTATTCAGATCCTTGGTTACTGTAAGCATTTTCAAATCTCAACAGGTAAACAATAAATGTCACCAGAGCAGAATAGGTTTGAGGTCATTATTGAAACTGGATGAAATATCTGGTGAACTCCAAGCATTGACTAGCTAGCTAACTGTGCTAACCTTTCCATAAGGAAAGAAAACAGTCTTTACTGTTTTTATTTTAAAGAAGCTTCTCATGTCTATTGTGTCTGGAGAGGGACACAATTGATCATTAGACAACTTTACAACTTTATACAGAGACGGTTGCTGAAGCTGGTTCTAAACTACCTTTATACTCGTGTGGTGAGTTGCAGGTATGAATATTCTCGTACTGATCAAGTGGGATGGATTGTTTGGTGAGGCAACAACAACAGTGGTGGGTAGATTAATGGTGTAGCTGTGTTCATGTTATGATTTATCAAGCTGTTAAAAATGTTCTGTGGTTTCTGACTGTATGAGATCCATTAGGGCTAAATCAGGCGTGTGATTGGATGAGGAGTGTCAGAGGGGCGGGACAAGTGTTCTAATGAATTGGGCTTCTTTTTTTTTACTCATGTGGTTTATGAGAGTGAAGAAGAGCAATTCTTTTTCCTGCAATAAAATTATGGTTTGCTGAACACCTCTTGGTCCACCCATCATCATGTCCGGCTGGACGTTACAGTATGTCTAGATGGTAAATTTGGAGGGTCCAAATGAATAATTTTGAAATGTGAGCGTGACCTGTCCCTCTCACATATAATGGTTACGACTATGCTCATGCCAGACTAGCTTCACGTCCTCTTTCTCTACATCCATAAATCTCCTCTTTGGTGTTCCTCTAGACCTCAACATTTTAACCTCTTTCCATGTAGGAGACACAGAAAATTCTGAGAGCTCACATCAGCAGACCAGCCCCCTTCTTCATGAGCTTTGAATGAGGTGATGTCATCTGTTGTTGAAATGAATTGTGGGTTGCATATGTTGCGTTGGGTCCAATGCTTCCGTTCCTTAGATCCCTCTTGTTTAGTTGCATGAAGATTTCTCAGCTGGACCACAGGTTTTGTGCAACGTGCACCGAAGTGAGTTTACAAACATGAAACCTCCATGTTTCAAAAAATCATTATATAGTAGAGACTTTTTTTGTTTTAGTATGTAACTTGAGGTTTGCTCTGTTCTGTCTGATAAATATTTAAGCATAGTTCTGGAATTTTAATGAATCAGAATTCTCAAAATGAATGATAAATCTGTAGCTTAACATCCCGTTTGACAGACAAATTTTTCCATATTTATAAGCAAGTACGTATCTTTATTTAAAAACTCACAGCTGCAACATGACCTGTATTGTAATCCTCAGGAGATTTCTGTGTCAGGGAATGTTGCAGATGTCTTTGATATTCAAAATTAAAATACTTAGAACATATTCTTTCACTTTAACACTGTGAGTTTTCAAAGATGAAACACAAACCTCCACATAACAATGGAGTGAAGACAGTGCAGCTGACTCCTTCTACTCCATCATCCACCAAGCGAGCTTCCTGTGGCAATCAACTCTTATGTAAATGTGGTAAAATGGGAGCTGAAACAGCCTCATAAATGCTTTTCTGCTAATCACCATGGCCTCCTTGTGCTATTGTCAGGATTGTCCCAGCTGAAGGTTAATGAGAAATGTCAGGTATTTAACAAGCACAACAATTAGCCATGTGTGGAAACCCAGTGGACCACAGAATCTGGAGTGAGCTGGGAAATCTTCTGATCTCAGCAGAAGACCAAAGAATAATTGATAATTTAGATACAAATGTTTGTGCCCAGCTAAAACCTCCCACAGTTGCAAGGATATTGTTCATTACCATCAAAGCACCACAATGGAACTTGAAACCTACCCACAAAAAAGTTTTTAAAACACTTTAGCAGCAGTTCAACTTATAACAAGACAAATCTTACCTCCACCAAAGCCTGAGCTTGTCTGCATCGCCTTCATTAGGACTAAGTAAGTTGGCAACCCAGAAGGATGGCACACCTCCCACCTGCCAATCAAATTGCACAGATTATTAGATTTTTATGACTCATCACAGTGTTTGCTGGATGGAGTTAAGCTATGTAACATACAAAACCACTGCCAACGTCCTGGCATGATTGTTAAAAGTGTTCTTTGGGGGGTTTAGCAACTCACCAGCTATCAGGACAAAGAGTTGATTGTAATTCAGAAACACGTCTGGCTAATTCCACATTTCTTTCCTGATTCCAGGGTGTTTTGGTGTCTTGGATGTTATAAAGCACAAGATTAGCTTGGTTAAGTTGTGAGTCGCTCCACAATTTTGATGGTGACTTTATGGGGGGCAAAAATGGTTGCAATGTAAATTTGTTCATTATCACGAAAAAGTACTTTCAACTGATTGTCAAAATAATAGAAGATGACACAAAGAGATGGCTGAACTTGCTAATATCACCAGTAGGAAGAATCACACTCAAGATGATCAATGATCCCAGTATAACCACCTCTGACATGGTTCAATCATTTACATCCTATTAAACAAACAAACAAAAAGACTACTTTATGCAAACCAAAGAGTCTTGAGAGTCTTGAGGCAGCAAATTTCTATAATTATTTCTCATCTGACCAGTTAATTTTCAGAGCCGAATGACTTCATCCCACTGAAAACCAACCCTGGCTCGGACCTTGAGCAGCTACAATGAAACATCGCTCTATTGTTGATTAGTGCACAAAATAAAATAAAAGGCCAGAATTGTTACAGAAATTAAATCCTAGCTGTGGCTTTCAAGAAAACTAACACTTTCTACAATTTCAAATTGTATCTGATTTCAAGAAAGATCATGAAAAGTGGTGATATATGCAGACAGTTATTTTTGTTTTGTTTTTGTTTTTTTTAAATAAGAAAACAAAAGAAGGTATTTATTAAGCTTTAACCTGCACAGAGGGACAGAGCATCACAAAAACATTTGTATGGTTATTGTTACTTCATCCACAGGGGTCCGATGGAGGGACGCAACCCTCTCACCATTGGACCCCTGTGCGCTTCTCTTCAAATTCTGGAGGTCTATTTTGGGGATTAGTGGCTTTTTGGGAGCTCACGTCTTGCAGCAAGGTAACGAATGCAGGAGACACACAGAGGACATGTTTTAATTTGTCACCTCACCAGCTCGCCGCCTGCTGTCAGCACAGTAAGCAGCCAAAGCCACTTCCAAGTGAATTCCTTGACTCTGTGTTCCATTTCACAGGCTTTTATGTTATAATCCACTGTCAGCTTCACGCATACATCTGATCCAGGCTCAGGAGTGTGTGTAAATCTGTGTGTTGAGTGGTTCTTATGGGTTTTGTCACCTGGACCAAATGTCCTGATAGGGAGGGAATGTGGTACCATTTCCCTGGTGTAGACTCTGATCCAGGTCAGGGTAGTCATGAGAGCCTTGAATCAAGGCAGCTGGACTTCCTTTTCTTTGTTCTTGAAGTTTCACTTTCAGATCAGAAGGCGTCATCATCAAAGTGAGGATAGTACCATTTCCCAGTGCTCCTTCATCATCAGTAGAGTCCAGATACTGTAAAGGACAGCGTCTGTATTAACTTTTTATTCCAACAAAAGCACACAGAAAAAAGACACAAGAGAGCAATAAACAGAGGAGAGAAAAAAAGAAGATAATAATGGTGCTTATCCAACATATGTTATCTGGCAGATAAAAATAATCATAATAATAAGTATAATATTAATATCAGTAACAACAAATAAATTAGCAAGGAAAGAAATAGCAGAATTGATGCTACTTTTACTAATGATAACAGTAACAAAAATCTAAATTTCTATTTAATTTATTTCAATGCATTTAATGATGATCTCTATTATCATCTTTATAATCCAGGTAAGTTGTTGGAATGTGCACAGCTCCAGGTTCAGGACCCTGGTCCAGGCTGAAGAGCGTCAGTAACGGGTTCCAGATGTTGCTGAAAGCAGATGTATCATTATTGTGAATAAGGGATTTTCTCTAATGTGGTATGTTCTATGAGGAGGTTGGTCCACTGACTGTGATGGGATGATTTTTTGGATCTCCAAGTAAGGGAGGGATTCTGCAGCTCCGAATAGAGGCGAGTTGTTGTCCAAAAGGAGTAAACGGTAAACTCTTAATCGTATTTGCACTGAAATAAACTTATGGTTAGGGTTCAGGTCACGGGAGATTTTGATAACATTCTGTGGTAATTGACTGTTATTTTGATGTTAAAGCAGCAGAATTTTGGATTTATAGACATGATACAAGAGTGTTGGTGAGAATTCCTCTTTTGGGGCCAACTCTCAATGTGAGTCATGCTTTGAATTGGCACAGGTTGTGAAGTACAGCATCAAAGATAAGAAAGTAGGTGGTAGGTGAGTCAAAGTCATGTCATCATTCCTCCATAAAATACATGCTCTATAAACCCTGGGCTCTGCTGACAGCCAGTCCTTCTGGGTTTTAAGCTTTTTAGAGGCTAACATTAAAAATGTTGTTGAAATGGGAAACTTTTCACAGACGCTCTCACCTTTTCTTCTTTGTGGTAATGGTGTCTTGCATATGTTCCCTTTACGCTTTGTGCTTGATTTTGGATCAGATGTGTACAGTTAAACGGTTTTTGTTGGCAGGTGAAAGCTTTCACCTGACGTGACACTCAGAGACCAGCTGTCAGAGATGAGAACTGCATGCTCTGACACAAAGACAACTGATACTGCAGCAAAGTACGTATGGAAAATATATGTGAGCATTAAGGCATGCAAACCTGAACGTCCCGTAATAACAAAATGGACTTGCAAATGAGCTGATATGCGCTCTTTTATTGTGGGCTGCAGCCTTCAACAGTGAATAAATGTTATTGACTTCATACAAATCTTAGGTCACCGCAGTCCACGCAGTAACCTCTAGCTGCATTCTATAGTTAATATTACACACGTCTCTGAATAATTACTTTGTAATTAATGGTAACACAAACTATATGTATGAGGACCAAACAGCATCTAACTTTTGAAGAGATATCCGTGTAGGCAGAGTACTTTGTTGTGAACATTAGCAGTGTTAGCAGCTTTCGCCTGCATTTAGCGCCTAGAGATGACTTGTCGTAAATAGGCGCTATATAAATAAATTGAATTGAATTGAATTGAATTGAATTTACAAAGCTCGCCATCACTGTCCAGAAAGTTGGTTTAGCATCACGGGTCATCGGTGGCTCTGCTGCCAACAGCTCTGAAGGAATTTTACAGCTTTACTTTGTACTCTTCAACACCATGACTGCTACAGTTTGCAGAGCCAAGCAGTCCGCCCGGCCAGGCAGTTGCACATGTTTTCTAGATATTACACAAACACAGCTGCAACCTTGGTTTCCAACGTGGTGCAGCTGGAAATACCGCTTAATCTGTAGAACAGTCACTTTATCTTTTATTTTAATTTGCTCTTTGCATTCTTTTTGTTTTTGTTTTTTTTGATTTTGTTGGAAGTCCTGTGCCCTAAAAGCATTTTGAGCTACACCAAAGCATCTGCAGCTTGACCTCTACTCGGCCAAACCCAGACCTGCGTAATCTCAGCCTGACTTCAATAACCTCCTTAGTCCCAACACCAACTAGCAACACAGAAATAACTCATAAGGATGGATCTGTTCACAGTTCCCAATGGCGAGGGTTCCTGGGTAAAACTAGGAAGCTAGGATTTTAATCTCATCAGTCCTGTCTTGACTTAAGCTCAAAGCCCACCCCAGCTGCTTTGAACCACCGCCATTCATGTCAATGAGTAGTCTCACGTCTCCCAGACGTACCTGTCCACTTCTCTGCCAGACATTAGCGTCAGGTCTATATTGGTGCTTGGCCGCTTGGAGACTGCACCAGTTTTACACACAGCACATCGAGCTGGCAATAAGTGAGACATGAAAATGGGAGAGAAAATCCAGCAAGATTTCAGAGTAAAACTCCACCAGCAGGCTCTGACTCGTATATCGATATTATGTTAAAGTCACCGAGACTGTGTAAACAATTCAGGGTTTTATTGAGAAGAGATTTGAAGCAAGTATGAGGAAAGCGTCCATCGATACATCAAAAACACATTTCAATTGACAGCACTCAGCCTTTTTAAATGCATAATTCTTGAAAGAAGACATAGCGAGATACGAGTCTTTAAACAAGCCTGCTGTCACCTGGTCTTGAAACATTCGGTACATTTGTAATGTCTCATAGATCCAGCAGACAGCACTTGCTGGTGCTGATTCTGAATTACTGCCAGTAGAGCATGGCGCTTTCTGTGATCTATAGGCCTCCAGCTTTACGGTGACAGGGCCGGTTGCATGTTCCACCATTCTAAACCACCTGGTGGCAGTAGTGCACAAAGATTCAACCACCAATAAAGAAGATGTTGGCAAAGATGTTATAAAAAGAAAAAGAAACTAAAATGATGAGCTAAACGATGGAGGAGCTAAGATGATTGTTGCGTTTCTGTTTTCTGTGTGTATAATGCATAATGGCGGCACTGACGAAGCGTACATTAGGCAGCTGACTGGCGTAATTTCCTGCCAACACCCCAATCCAGTCAGGGAGTCAACACCATAATCCAGACGTTTTCTGGGGCTAATCTAATAACTTATCCTACCACGTGAGTGTTTTCCCTGTAGATGTTTGACATACATTTAAGTTTGACAAACATACTTACATCAAAGACTCCTGCAAATTAAATATGTAATATTAAGACCTAAGCAATCATATGTGATCACTAAAAATTCATACAATCCAATCAGAATAAGCTTACGTACGTACAACTCATCACTTTTATCTACTGTATTATCAAGGTTGATAAAAAGATGAATCACAGAGGTGCCTGAGCAGGTGAGCTTATTTGAATTGTCAGGCCTAACGTAGGTAGTTAGGGCCATGCAGGGCCAAAGAACAGCAGCCAGAGACCATTCTCTCTGTTACCCACTTAGCGTCGATAACGGCAGGGCTTTTAGTGCTCTTTTGTTTTTTGTGTGTGTATGCTAGGAGCTGCCAACTATGTTAAAGCAGCACACAACACCTGCTTCCATTACAGGTTAGCTTTACACATACTTTGTCTCTGTTGTGTGATGTATTCCATGTAGCCTTGAGTGTGTCGTATATTTCTCTCCAAATCAGAGCTGTTCACTTTTTGTCTCCTCTTTGTTTTATTGCCCATTTCCCTCCAACTTTAAATTAATCTGTATTCTGTGCTTTAGCCTCCTTTTATCTTAACTCTAATTGATGTTGTATTCATATTTTATAGATAAGAGAAACATGTCAAACACAGAGAATATAGCGTGAATGAAGAGAACAAGCATAGTGCTTTAGATGTTTGGACTGTTCGCAAAAGGTTCTTTTAGATAATATGAGAATTTGCTTTTACGTTGAAGTATTCAAAGAACATTTGCATGACTCAGAGGGTATAGGCTCTCTTTGTCTCTGTTGTACTGTCTGAGAAAAAAAATCCTATAAAGCACAAGCTATGTAGTAATTGAGACAATATTTTAGATTGGACAGTAAAAAAGCCTGTAGTTGGATTTACACTGCACGTCATCTCAGACATCTGAGATGACCAAAGATGGACAATCGTGGTAAAAATGTTCCATCGTAGCTCAGAAACGGTGGTGGAAGATCTACCAATGAGACAGCAGCAAAGACGGACGACCAAAGACGCTGAGACAGACATCAGCAGTCATCGTCCCAGAGAGTGACGTCCTGTCGCTGCCTCTACCATCTGTCAGCTAACCAACCAATAGGAACGCACCATGAAGTAATGTAGACATCAGCGCGTCTACAAAGTAGCCTAGCAACAACAACACCAGATACAGGAGAGAAACGGGAGGAAAGATGTGCAACTCGAACAAAGAAGAAAGACACTTGTTTTTCTTGAGTTTGTTTGTTTTCTTTTCAAAGCACAGCGACGGCGCTAACTTCAGAGTCATCAGTGCATTAGCATGTTAGCAGCTACCTGCTAATGACATGGATTGATTTCTGTCGTGCCATCATTAACTGTACGTTCAGCTGCACAGTGTAACGTGCAGGAAATGAATCGCCAACCAAATTCACGCAGTCACGTGACTTAAATTAACCTTTTAAGACTTTAAACATCGTACAGTGTGAACCAGGAATATAACCACCTTTGTCAGTTATTTCATTATTTATATTGTTTGAACTGTTCAATAAAATAGCATTTCTAATTAATCCGCATTAAATATGTTAGAAATCAAATATATATAATAAAGATGTGTTAAAGATGATCTACAAGGGACAACAAAATTGTGATATAGATCTGAGGTTATATCGCCCCCCCATTCACAGGTACAATGGTCGCTGAGTTTGAAGCAGGAGAATATCTTCCTTGTCCTTATTTTTTCCTCCTCGCAGTTCAGTTCCTCCATCTTGAAATTTTAATCTGCGTTCACCACGTGCTCCTCTGTGTGTTGTCATGATATTCATCTGCTCCAACTCTGATTTTAGTTGTTGGGAACGTAACACCTAATTTTACAGAGGTCTCTGCAACTGCGGCTGCGTGAGTTCTCACCTTTCTCTTTCGAGACGCGTTTCCGAAAGCCCCCCACACCCTGAACGCTGTTAAGCCATTTTGAAGTTGTTGAGCTCAGGGCGAGCTATCAGCACATGCTAGGTGGCTCCTGGTCTTTATGTGTGAACCTCTCAAAAACTCTTCAAAGGGCTGACACATTCTGAGAAATCTCTGATGCCTAGACAGATGTCTAGGAGCTGCTGATGACTCCACATCCGAGCCGCAGCTAATGAGAGAGCAAGAAATGTGGTGAGGTCACCATGAGGAAGGAAAATAAACAAAGTAAATGAACAAACCAAGAGAGAGATGCTGTAGAACGTTCAGCACAGAGATAACAGAGATCAGGCAGAGAGCTGCTGGTTCTTTACTGTGGTCATTTACTGTGTCACTTGTAGCGTTTTGGAGACCAGTCAGGGTCGTTGGTGGTACAAGTCACTGTCAGATGGTTCACTGTCACTGTTCAGTCACATACTGTGAACACCACAAGGACCTCAAGATCACTGATTAGTCTGCTGACATACGCTGCTAGTCTGAAGCTGCTTTAACCGTAAGGTCTCACCGCGGAGGCTACAAAACCAACCAAACAAACAAAACGCTGTCAAACACAAAAAATTCAACAGCTCAAAGTCCGTAAAACATGATCTTAAAGCATGATCTTATGTCTGCTCTGAGTTCCGTTGGACGACTTGTTGCTGGGAGATTGTGTAAGTAACAGATGTTTTGGGAATTCACTGAAGCTCAACCAGCTACTAGCGCTAATTAGCTTATTTTAGCAGGCGTACTTACCTTACAAATATACTAATAAAAAAAGTCCTACATGCTACTTTTGTGTAAAAACTATATTTTACAATGTCTTGACCACCTGCTTCTGCTTGTGATCTCACACTTGTAGAAATCTTTGTTTGGTTCATGTTAGATTCACCTGAACAACACAGGATTTCTTTTGATTATTTGTCAGGAACTTACAACATCTCCATCCTCTAATAAATGTTTGTAGATAAAGTCTGCACAAAGGACTCAAAGAATCTTGCAAATGTCATGCAAACATTTATCATAATATCATTTCATAATGTTCAGCCAACATAAGCAGTGATGCACAGCTGCCAACTGGACCAGTATCCAACCAGCAGGACGTGCTTGAACAAGCCTGTGTGAGTGCCTTCTGGTGTTGCAGCATCTTTCAGCAACATATATTGATTTCTTTGATTGATATTAACAAGTAGAGAAGATGGCTGGAGCTGCAGCTACATAGTAAGGAGAGTGCATTTTAAAATTTGTGTTTTATGCAATCAGCATCTTTGTCACGGCCTGTCACCAGAGACTGCCTCTGCCTGGATGGTGTGTTTTATACACTGCAGCTGAGTGGTGAAGAGGGTTAGCTGGGATACAAAGACAATGAGGTTAGATGAGGTGGCAGACAATTTGTCTCTTGTTGCTGTAGCAACAGATGGGTGACAAGAGCTGTTGCTTCTACAGACTTAGGTCAGTGAAGAACAGGATTTTTCTTTGCTGGTTGAGCTCTGTGTTTTGAAGAAACTCTGCCAGTTACACCGTCTAGTGTGTCTTCACATGTAAACAAGAAAAAGAAAGCAACCGAAGGAAACTCTTAAGATACTTCATATGTTTACATGCACAACAATATTCCAACTTTGGACCTCATTCTATATTAAATATTCTTCCACTTATTAGGTTTCCATGAACTGCACATATATACTGTGTATATGTATGTATGTATATATACATATATATTTATATATAAAATTATGGAAGTCCATTTTAGTCAAAAAGGAAGAGCTCCAATAAACATGCTAAATTTTTTATTTCATACATGCAAATTGTATTTAGCAAGCTTAATTTCATGAGTGGAGAGCACAAATTTAACAGTGGAGAGCAACTACTTCTGCTTGTACGAGCACAAAACAACTTGTGCGTGAGGAAATGCTCCGAGCAAAGAGACCTTGAATTTCGTGCTTTGACTCCACCCACTGGTAGTTTTGTGCTCTCGCAACAGCTGTTTTGCTCTCAGCTGCCCTGCACTCCTGAAGTTAAACATGCTAAATACAGTTTGCATTTACTAAAACGTATTTCCATTTATAATCCACTAAAATTACCATTTAGATGTTATGATGCAAAGTCTGATTAATGACTTGGTACCATGAGATACCATGACCAGCACCATGTTTGGACCCATTCAGAGTTCTTGCAACATTGCATGTTGCCATATGCAGAAAAACTCAGGCAGGCGGGGGGTTTTGGAGCAATTAAAAGGCAACAATTTCAACATAATTCAGCAAAGACGCGGACCACCACTAACTGAATGAAATGATCTATATAATCACAAACCATACAGAAACAGATTCAAACTTTAGAAAGAAAATTAATCACCTGACTTCAGAGCAAAAATAGCAAATGATGAGACCATTTATACAAATGTACTGGACTCAGTAGTACAATGTCTGTATAATAGTCATAATAAAGTACAGGCAGTAAAAAAATAAAGTAAAATAAAACAGAGTAGTAAAGTTTGTTACTGTGCTGCTCTGACATCAGCCAAGTGACAGAATTAATGCCCTCTCAGTGCAGACCAGCCTCCAGCAGTCCATCCATGGACAAATATACCCATTTCCTCACATCAGGCAGCTCCTTTTTAATGTGAAAAATGGTTCCACGCTACACCTTCATTCCTTTTTTTATTATTATTATTGTAGAGAAGAAGGAAGAAAAAAGTTCTTCAAATATTATTCTGTCCTCCATCTGTTCTGTGGTTTAATAAGTCTTCCATTTCTCTCCTGCTGCAGAAGTGTTGTCGTGAGGAGTGGCATTGATTTTAACGCTGACAAGACATGCACATTACCTGCATTAATACCACCGTCACCATCAAACTTTGGGGTTTGTTTTTTGTTGGGTTTTTTTTGTGTGTTTGTGTGCTGAGTCTCTGTAATTTCGCCAAACCGCACTGTGCTGGTTTCCATCGTCCTCTCAGGAGGTTGTGGTGGGGGAGGAAAAGAGGAGAACAGAAAGAAGAGGAGAAAAAGGGGGAAAACACCAACCACCGCTGACCTAAATGTGCCTCTCATTAAGATGTCCTGCACACAAGAGGAGAACCCTGAGCCAAGAAAGGCCTCTTTGCTCTTTTTTGGTCTTTTTTCCCTCTCATGTCATGCAGATCTGCTGTTGCTGCTGCGTCCTCATGTTTTCCCCTTTATATCGCCAGTGTTTTCCTTCTTCTTTGTCTCAGGTTTCACCCATTCCTCCCCTCTGTCTTTCTGATTTATGCCACTTCTTGGCCAAAGAGGCCCGCTGTTTATATGCAGCAGGTATAGCAGGGAGAAGTTTGCATCTAGCCAGGGAGGAAAAGAAGGTTATTGCACAGAAATGAGCTAATTAATCATGACAACAGAAGAAGAAATCCTCCTGAGCTGCTGCTGATTATTTCTATACATTTTGTTTTCTTCTGACTTCTTTTTCTGCTGTAACTTTCTTCCATTTTACTTGCTGTCAAACATAATGTTCACCAGTGAAGCCTGGAAATGATTTACTGTTCGTGCGAATATTAAGGTTGCTTGACCTACTTCAGAGTCTGCAGCAAAAAAAATCCATAAGAAAACAGTAAAATAATTAAAGTGCAACATTCTGGTCCCCCCACCATGGAGCCCAAACAGCATGAGAAGAAGAAAGCGCGACGAAGTAAATGAAGAGAAAAATAGAAACTAAAAGAGGCCGTAGCAGTTTTGAGCTGAACTTGCAGTCTCATCAGGTCTCTTCAGATAAAGAGCTGCTAAACAGGCTGTCAACATCAAATGATGCACGCGTGGACACAACGTGGTGGAAGTAAGACACGGCTTTCCTTTGTCCATCTGTGGGGGGGATGTCCCTGGACGTCCCTGGAGTCCAACACATGAATTAGCTTCCTGTTTTGAAACGTACCATATCGTTAATGCAAACAGAGCGTTCCTCTGAAACCAGTTTAGTTCTCCGTGTTGACGTGTTCCTTCACAGAGACGAACGGGTCTCTGTGGTCGGCCGGGGTCAGAACCCAGAGAGGAGCTGGTCCTCCTGTCTGTCCAAAGACTGCTTCAAACTAATTTATTTATTTATTTGTACTGCCAGTTCATCCTCTGGATTTGATAAGTTGTGATAAGTCTGAAAAATGGTGATATAAAAAGAAGCTAATCAGCTTTACAAGGCTGAACGGATACTTTCAGCTCATCTTCGAAGAAGACGAAAACACCAGTGAGATTTTCAGGACAAAACTCTGTTGCCCTTTTGTTGCCCTCAACAGTGCAGCTCAATCAGCCCAAGAAATTTAAATGAGAAAATGTAAAGGAGCTAAGCATTTCTAGACATTTATATTCAGAGCTCTGTGAACATCACAGTAATGATGTCAGTCATGGTTATCTGAATAGAGAATGTAGCATGTTTGCTATCTGTTTTTGCATTAAAGTGTGATCTCATTGTGATGTCTTCAACTCGGTAACATAGAAATAACTATAATTTCTTCCTTGTTGAACACAGTCATTAAGGTTCACAGCGCTGGTGGAAAATGTCCGTAAACCATCAGGATAACTACATCAAGGTAATAAAAGAGTTTGGATATGTTGTTCACACCCGCTTTGATTTTTAAAAGATACTCAGTAGTTTCAATTTGCTGATGGTAAGCATCTGTTGATGCTCACCAGAACACAGATCTCTGACGACATTCAACCAGAAATAGGTGACAAAACGCGGATTAAAAACCGGCACCCCTTCCACCTCCCAGCGCTCCCCCTCCTTTCCCTCCCTCCCTGACTGGTCCAATCCTGTCTTCGCATGAGTCGGGCGCGGTTGCCGGTGAACTCTCATGTGTCCGTGTTGACCCCTGGTCTCTGGCGGTGGTGGACGTCCCCCAGTGGAGGACTGGAGCGCGGTTGGTATCTGCGCCGGTCTCTTGCCACCAAACCTCAGGGAACCGTCGCCTCCCGAGCTGCGTGAGCCTCTACCCGCGCTATGAATATAAAATAGTGGCTACGTAGATAGCTCTATATCGCTACAGTCGGTTAGCTTGTCTTCATTTTCAGTTGTTGCTGGCTGATATTTGCATTGAAGTAATCATCAAATCATAAAAAAGACAACATTATAAGTTGTCTTGTAATGGACATGTATGACATTTTTCGATCTAAATTACTAAATGAAAACAACTATTTCACAAAACTACCTGTAGATCATTCAGATGACTGTGCATTTTGCAATGTGTGTACTATATTGGATACCTAGAAGTTGTGTTAGCATACGACTTCTCTGTTTCCTGGATCAGTGACATTTCTCTGCTACCTTAGACGGAAATGAGTCTTGGGAAAAGGAGCGTGATAAAGAATGGTTGCAGTATGCGACCTCACCACTAGATGGGAGAAAATCCTACACAGTGTCTCTTTCAGAGCAGAGGCCTGTATCAGGAAGCAGGATTAGGTTTTCCTGGGTTCCTCAGACCTGTCCAGTTCAACTAACCCTAACAAA
>JBAMYA010081476.1:0-23268 GCA_037176975.1 Arrhamphus sclerolepis | reverse complement strand
TTCGCAAAGATATAGAGAAAGAGATCACTCCCCCCCCCCCCCACACACACCATACACACACACACACACACACACACACACACACACACACACACACACACACACACACACACACACACACATAGACCAGACAAACAAGGCCATGAAACACAAAGGAAATCTAGGAGGGCCATCGTCAGATCATGACAGCTGGTCCCAAGCCTGGATAAATGAGGAGGGTTTTATCAGGAAGGGCACCAGATGTAAAACCTATGCAGAATCAATAAGGGGGGCATGATGAGCCACTGTACTGACCACTTTAAAAAGAAAAAAAATTGTGGCATGAATTCAACAAGATGCTGGAAACACTGGCCAGTTATCTTGGACTAAGCTGACATTATAGCTTCCTGAAAGCTCCTGAAAGCATCTGAATAATCCAGAGTAAATCAAGACTTATCAGACCAGCTGATGTTTTTCCAATCTTTCACAGTATTGGTACGCCGGTGTAGACTATCGTCTGAGTTTCCTGGTTTTAGCTGATAGGAGTGACACCAGTCATGGTCATCTGCTGCTGCAGCTCATCTCAAGCTTCAAGCTTCAATCATTTTGAACCAGACAGTTGGGTGCCAAAGACACGTTGTTTTGACCAAGTCATAGAACTTCATAGAGCTTCTGCCATGATCAGCTGATTACATATTTACTGCAGCTGTGCGAGTGATTGTTCAATGTACTCTTTGAAAAATAAATAAATAAATTTGAGTGAATGAAATGCAGTCATGCATAACTGTTTTGTATAAGGATGGCCACTCTGGAATTGTTGGATACCTTGATAAACTGATTTTGAGAAGTATTTAGAGATGGTTTAGATTTGCTGGTTCAAGTTGACATCTGGTTCATGCATTTCTTTATCTTTCTGAGTTCTCTTTAGCTTGCAGCTAGATTTGGGGACAGATGACTGTTTTTAATCATACAAAGAGTGATACAATGTGCATATGCAGCACAGCAAACAAATAGGAAAAACTCAGCTCTAATCAAATACAATTCTCTATCCAAGGATCAACACACTGCGGCAGACAGTCACTGGGCCACTCACTGGTATTTTGCCGTCATAAATCCTATCTCCAGTGAAAAATTGCACTTGACTGACACAATCTCAAGTCAAAATATCGTTTTCTCTCTCAGGCTGTTTCTTTTACCTTGTACAAGAAAGCACACTGAGTGGCCATGCTGGAAAACATGGGAAGTATTTCCCCAGGTGGAGAAGTCCTGATGCTTTTATCTGATGTGCTTTTTGGCCTTTCATTTCTTCATTAGTAACAGATGTACAACCTTCTACTGTGTGAGTGGGTGAGTCTGTGTAGTTTCATTTCCAAGTTCTTAATGCCATGCTGCACACTGGGCTATGACACACTGTATAACAAGAAAGAGCTGATACCTCACTTAGTTTATTTTTATACCTCTCGGAAAACACAATTATATAGAACAACAAATAAGGAACTGGAAGTTCATAGTCTGTGACAAGTTTAAAAAGTTTTGGCATAAATGATTTGCAGATTTTGTGTTTTTTAGATGATGTTCTAACAAACACAAAATCTGAATCCGTACAAATTTGTGATCACACCTATTAGCAGAAGTGAAGTAATTCCGTGGACGTGAACGTGTGTATTGTGTAAGCTTTGCAAATACAAGAGGGGTTAATCAGCTGAGGCGTTGGGCTATAAAGTAGAATACTCAAGCCTTTCAGAGAAACCACAAGAGAAAAGAAAGCAGCAGTCAGCAGTGGACTGAACATAAAAAATCCCATCAATGCCAGAGGAAGTGATGCAGCTCAGCATTCTCAGTTTAAAGACCAGCAATGTTGGTTAGCCACTCATGCACATAATGGCATCTTTTCACTCTGACCTCATCCTAACACTCTTTATTTCCTTCTCTTCATTTGCCCTTCAGTCTGTTATTCCATTTTTCTTCCAGCTGCCTCTCCTCATTTATCCTCTTCTTGTCTGTTCTTCATTTCACCATCTTCTTCACATTCACCCCTCTGCCTTTCAATTTTAGACCCACATCTGAAATCCTAAATCTGCGCTCATCCACCCATCCCTTCCTTGATCCCACCACTCATTTCCTCATGTTGCTGACTGACAGGCAGGTACAAGGAGGCCACGTAACCCCCCCTGTAGACAGGGCGAGAGGTCTGAAAGGCCCGTTGTCTCTAGGGTGTGCAAGAGTGAGTGCGCACCAGCAGTGTGACAGTGCTCAGTGAGGTGAACTGAGGCTTGAGCAGGTACCTGCAGTCTTGCTCTGGGTTGCTAATCCAGTCACCACTGTGTGTGTATGTGTGTACTGTACATTCAGATGGCGTTAAGAAAGCCATATTTTCTGGAGTGTGAACACCACTGAATTGGATTTTACATTATACTCAGACTAAGACTGTTTTCAAAATATGCACTGCATACTAGTATGTCACAATTGTAGCTCTCTTCCATTTTTGGAAATGAAAATGCCAGTTACGTGCCCACTGTCATGGGTTTCTGCTATTTTGGTGACAGCTTCAGATTTTCCTCCTCTGTACCTGGATAGTGTCCGCCTGCACCAAAGGACTCGTTCCAGCAGCAGCCGTCTCGTTTGCTACGGTGGCCCTAAAGTGCAAAACACAACGACATAAGAGAAAACACAGCAACAAATCAAAAAACATAATGAGAGAACACAGCACATTAACCAAAATAGAACAAGTAGGTATCCTGGGGCGACATGAATCACCACTGATTGGGTGAAAGAAATGATTATCATTTGAACTGTAAATACGGCACTTCTAGGCCGTAAGGTGAACCCTGTTATCGTTTCATCTCGCTCCTTTTCAACAGAACACCATTTTGGTTTGAAAGTGGTGGTGCAATCATCACGTGATCACTCTGCACCAATCAGAGACCTGCTTGTGGAAAACAGAAAAGAAAGATGGCTGCCTCCTTGGGTTCACTTAGCAGCAGCGATGAAGAGGAAACTGGCCTGGCTGTCCAGGCTTTTTTCATTAGTTTGATTTTTTAAATTATTCTTTTGAACCAAAATTCAAAAGCAATGTCTGGTTTTCATTAGTTGATTTTTGATAAATTTTTATTTATCACTTCTTTTGTCAGTTTCAAGTTATTTCTGTGAACACTGTGGGTTTATCTTTCTTTAATGGGAGGGTACCAACAATTTTGTCCACTTAAGCATATAAATCTCTGCACGGGAACAATTGAGATGATTTAAATGTCAGCATGGAGAAGTGTGATAAGAGTTGTACATAAAGTAAAAAAAAAAAAATTAAAGTAAATAAAATAGTGATTGAGTGAGTTAGACCAAGATTATTCCATGTGTTCAGAACTCAGGGAGAGAAAAACTCTTCTGATTGGGTGGCGACAGATTCAAAATGACAAAATGTTACTATGTTCACAACTTGTCCATATCCATCTCTGTGTCCACTGACACTAAATGATAGATAGACAGATATAACTTTATTGATCTCCAAAGGGGAGTGGTAATTAGATTGTTTGTTTTCAACCATAACTGTTTTTTTTTTTAAAAAAAGAAGAAAAACAAACAAACAAACAAACAAAACAAAATTAGAGCAGTGATAATCAGTAATTAACATTTTGATTTCACAATTTTCTCTTGTTGTAGGCCTTCAGTTCAACCCCAAGATTTTTGCATAATCATAGATCTAGAGGAAGTCAAGTCTTTTGTAAGAGCTGAACAATTTGCAGAAATTCATCTGCTTTGGTCTAGTTTGTTGGACGGAAGCCTCCAGACTCTATCCTGTTAGATTTCTACTTTGACTCTAGGATTTATTTATTTTTGGTGGCATTTTCTAGCAGCAGCCCTTGGGACCTCTGCCCAGGGTTTTACTCTATACAGTTTGTTCTGTCATGGTGCACAAGTACATTACATGAACCTGTACAGTGAGAGCAGGCACTTACTGCGCTCATATGATAATCAGGAGAAGCTTCGGCTATAAAAGAGCTATAATCACCCTCATCAATAAACCTATTTACACTAAAATGTAAAAGCAAAGTGCCATTTAAACCTATTTTGCTCTCCTCAGTAGCATGAAAACAGACTGAAATTTTAATTTCCTCCCCATTTTCCATCCTTATGTTTTGCTCTGCTGTTTCTTTTTCTTTCAGCTCTGAAAAGTTCAGCTGCCCTCCACGAGCAGAGACGTTGCTTGGAACGAGCACGGGTGAGTGTGCCATCCTCAAAACAGTCACTGGTCAAAACAGGGCCAGTTTGGATGGGTAAATATATGATACTGTATGAAATGGGATTGAATAAATGCAATTCTTCATTCTCAGATAACAATAAAACAGACATTATCTTAACTTTTATCTTGATCTGTCCAGTTCAGACATGAGTTAAACCAAACAATATATGAAAAGATAATTAGTTTTCCTTTGCCTCCCTCCAGACTGAAGACTATCTTAAGAGGAAGATCAAGAATCAGCCAGAGAGATCTGAATCGATCAGGACGCACATTTTCGAGGGTAAGCTCACATATTTGTGTCTGTGGAGCTCTTAAGAACTGATGTATAACATTGCTTACTCCAAAAAACAAACTAAAAAAACTCCCCAAACAACCTAAACCCCTTTGTCTGGTTTGTGCACATTCTCAGAGACCTCGGCAGAACAGTCACTTCAGACCAAACAGCTGCAGCTGAAGAGAGCTCGCCTTGCCGAGGACTTAAATGATAAGATCGCCCACCGGCCAGGGCCCATGGAGCTGATCCACAAAAACATCATACCTGTCCACTCTAGCATTAAACACGCCATCATAGGTGAGCCAGGACACCCACCAAATGTTTTTTGGACTTTTGCCACGCTCAGCTGGACACAGTGGTGTGGTGTGCACGCCTGGTGCCCTCCAGCCTTATGTCCGGTCTGTATCTGTGCTGGTTTTCCGTCTCTTCCTTTGACAGCCCAAGAACATACATGTTGGTTTGTTTGGTCATTTGGTGACCTGGGGTTACTCCTCCTGTGCAAGCACCCCCACAACCCAGACTAAGACTGAAGTGATAGTAGAAATTTTAAGAATGAATTTCCTTTCTTGTAAAATCAGAAATTGAACCCATTAGGACATACTCTGTCATTCACACGCACTGGAGTCTCCATTACCCAATGTCACAAAATTAATAACGATACTACTTCTGGCTCTATTTTACAAGACGAATAAGAAACTACCATTGTCATACACGAAGGTGACAAAACTGAAACTGGTAGACTAGAGAGGAAGTTCTCAGAAGAGAAGAGTGTCACATTTTACCAAGTCCAGATCTAGATCCCTCCTGATCCAGACTGTTAAAGCCATCTTCAACCTCAGGACTTCCCAGGCCAACCCACAAACAGTCACTGTGGTCTGTTTGCAACAGCAAAATGAGCCATATTGTCTTTAAAACTAGAACAATTATGCTCTTTTAGGTCTTATTCTCAGCTCAGAAGTACAATTAATCAAAAGTGGTGTCATTTTGAAAAAATAAATCTATGCCCCTAATTACATAATGATTTGTGGTTCGATATAATTTTCCTCATTAGGTACATAAAAATTATTTGATGCGTTGTGGAAAAAAATGACTACTGGGAACTGCACATTGTAGTTCTTGTAGTTCTGTGATGGATTGAAGGCAGAAAACTGGATGTTGCCTGTTTAGTGGAATACAGCTTATATCGAAGTCTTATTTTCGGACACAATACCAGCCAAGAAACACGAGGTAGACTGAAATCTATCTCTCTGTTCCTTCTTTTTACCCGAAATTATCACACTGAAGAGCCGCAAATTAAACATTTTGACATTAACTAGCTGATCAAATCAACATGTAGGCTAACCGCTGGACCTGTTGTGTACTTATTAGGATTTAGATTTATATGTATGTTGACATAACTTACCAGATATAGTTATTTAAGAGTGAAACTTTGATGGCAGTGGCAAGGGAGGATGTGCTATATATATCTAATTTTGTGACATATCACAGCATACCCACACCTGACAGAATGTGCCGTGCTCGAACCATCACCACACTGATGCTCAGATGCCTCAGCTGTGCTCATTACACACAAGCACACACCACAATGAGCAAATACACACATTCACATCCAGTCTGTCTATACACAAACTCTCCTCTGCCTCGGTAGTCGTGCTTCGAACCACATCCTCTGAGGGTTTTGAAAGGTTAAAGTGGAGTAGAGTGAATCATTCATGGCCTCTCATCCCCGCTTGACAGACAGCTGGAAAGGACATTGTTTCATTTCTGCTGTCAGCTTTAAAAAGCCTCAGTGTCTGTGAATAAAATACAGAATCTTTTATTAGGGCAGTCACAGAGCTGCCACTTCATGAATGTGATCAGTCTCAGTTTTAATAAGGCCTTAAGAAAAAAAAAAAATCCAAGACAGCATAGCAAATTAAACAGCGATTGGTACTATTGTATGTACACTTATATTTAGGCCACTTTTTTTTTCCATGTGCTCGGTCCTGCGTCAGAACTGAATGAAATAAAACGCACCAGCTACGTGATTGATGTGCTGTTGGAAGAGTTCAGAGATTCAATAACAGGTGATGCTGCTGGATTATCCATCTCTGTCACCACTGCACAATAAACACAATTACATTACTGCCACTTTTCTGTGGAAGCCCCGAGATTTACAGAGTTGATGTGCAAAGATATAACTGCATGCCGTGCTCACATGCACGCACAGACACAACGCAACAGTGGGCGACTCATCCCATTACTGGATCAGAGGATATTAAATCAGCCCCATGTTGTGCTTTCATCATCGCCTGCTGATGGTAAATTAATGGCCAGCAGTGTGCTCTACATAACCAACCTCTGCAGCCCGTAGCAGGAGATAACTTAATAACACACAACTATTACAAAGAAGGTCTCTATACCAGTCCGGGGCATCCTAGCAGGCATTATTATTCCCTAAATCCCACTGGAGACTCATATATCTGCATAATAATGTTATGATTATGTGTACGCCTGAAGGAAAAATGATTGGGGCTTTGATATATTGCTGCACTGTGTTGGGGGGATGACTATATCTTAGCATTACTTGTTAACACGGAAATGTTTGTATCCCGTTGGTTCTATTCACGTCAGCTTTGTTCATTTCTGGATCGGAAAACGTCCTGTAAAAAGAGAGAATACTCAAACAGGAGGACCCATCACAGGAAAAGATAAATCACTCCAGAATTCTGAGCATGTTATCATCCTTAGAGAGATGCAGCATCTGTCACATGAAAACCAGTATGAGTGCGTAGGTGGGTGGAAAACATTGGTGCTAATTTGTAGTCTGTTAGCACATTACCAGGGGCAGGAGGTCTTGATTTGATAGAAACACAATATTTTAAATGGAGCACCTGTTTCTCCATGTGATAAGAGATGACTGATTAACTTCTGACTTTAAGGATGCACACATGAAAGGCAGGCAATGCGCACCATCATGCCAGTAGGGTGATAGAACAGCAAGTTGTGATGTTCAGCTGGATATAAATGATTTCCCTTCCACCACTCCTCATAAAGCCTCCTCTCCCACTTAGAGACGCAGTTTCCGAAGGCGTTGGGGGAGAATTCATCATGCGACGAACACAGTAATGACAGTCTGTCTCCAGGACAACCGGTAAGCCAGGACTGTCCTCTGAGTTCAGGACCTGCTTGCTCTCCAACGGGGAAACTGACACGGAGCATCATCCCATCTCCAACTCAGGTACAGTCGCTCAAAGAGACAGTGATACACAGTGTCACTAATATGTTGTACATAATAGATGCAAGATTGGAAACTTAAGGTCAGAGGGGATGTGAAGCTCTTGGCTCAGTAATGAAATAAGATTGGACTCAGTATTGTTTGGGGTAGATTTACTGTGCAGGGTAAAGTAGGGTGCGGTTGCAAATCGTAAATAGCCCCTCAGGGAGCGTCCAGCTCTGTGGCCAAGATTCAAAAACAGACAAAGATGTCGCCAGCTCGTTTCAAGAGTAGCAGACTGTTTACTGGATCTACTATCCTGAAAAAAAAAAAAAAACAACTCACCCAAGGGGTGTCACAAGTCTTTATTCCACCATGAAATCCATTTATATGTGCTATTGTATTTTTCATGGCTCTGGATCAGACAACACACTCACGTGAGAAAAGGTTATTAAAGCCTAGCATGTAATCAAACCACAACACTGAGAAAGTCAGTTATCACTGCAGCCGACTTGGCAGTAGCTCTGATGACGTCTGCTTCTGTTATTCCACATAAATGTACACAAATGAAGAATCTCTTCCTTTGCACACTGTTTCCCCATGCCAGTGTGCAACACATGTGCATCCTCCAGAGAGCTGTGACAAGCGTAAAACGTTAAACATGCTTAACTTGGGGGGCTGAAAATAATGGTACAATCAGCAAGGCATTGCTGGGGTAGTGAATCACTCTGCAGAGCTTGATAATAATAAAAATAATAATGATAATAATAACAACAACAACAACAACAATAATAATACTGATAATATTCAAGAAGGCTAGGGACAACCAGCCATTTAATCTACCCAGTAAATACTGAAAAAGTTTATCAAAGCTACCGTAATCTCATGAACTATTTTCTAAATTAGGTTCCTTCATCAACTCTTCCTTTTCCATTGATTTCTGGGTCCTCCGCTTCACTGAAGCTGACCAATGGAACGGTGGAATCCTCTGTTCAGAGTATGGGCGTCAACTCTCACATCAAGGTAAGGGAAATCTGTCAAAAACTGTTTTGTTTTTTTCTTTTCTAGAGAATAACAAGTGTGCTTCCAGCCTGCATGCACTAATATGCACAATAGTTGCCCCATTTGTGCTCATACTTAACTTAGGCAAACAAATAATTACTTACATAAACATAACACTGTACTACCAAAACTGTGACATTTTGAGTTTAACCCTCAGCTGCACTCCAAGTTTAATGTGAGTGCAGGATCTCAGCAACAAGTTCAACTGAGTCACAGTTAAACTGGCCAGAAACCAGAAGTTCAGCCCTGCAGAGTCAGTTCAGCTAACATTAAATTCATTATTTTTACTGCAGAATTAAACTCACATCCACTAAAAAAATGGATATTCATTCACATTTATAGATAGTGGACATATATTGAATCCTGTGTAACACTACAATAAGGACCCTAATATGTTGCTTAATTTACCACTTAATTATCAGAAAACAAATGAGGAACTCACCACTACTTAATTTCTCATTAGTTACCTTTTTTGTTTTGATGACTTGACCATGAAGTAAGTATTACTTTTCTTAATGTCGGACTCACACTGTATGATTTTTTACAGTCGTATAACATTAATTCAAGTCACATTGCATGATGTGAATGCAGTAGATAAATAATTCACAGCATGTGACAGTGCGATTGAACATACGTTGTAGAGTATGTTTCAGGCAACTAAACGCTGCATCACTGGTGACACTTCCACATCCGGGTCAACCTGGGTGTGGAAGCGCTGTGGTCTGGCTGCAATGCGCCTGCTGTTGAGAATCCTGCCCACTTCAGTCAATAAGCCAAAAGTGGCGTTGCGCGGTTTAGGAGCGCCCCAGAACCAACCCTTCGCTCTGCTCAAGATACACAATACGTCTATTTTGGTGCTCAGTTAAGCAGTGTCAAAAATGCCATCAAGAATCCAGTCGACTTTCAAAGTAAAAGACTCCAAGTTGACTCTGATTTGTGGAGGCTGCTGGTAAGTAACTCAAAAGGATTCGGAAGACATTTCAAACATGTATGAGGAGAGAAATGACAGACGATGGCTGGTCAGAGCGTTGCACAGAACATGAAGCACTGACAGATGTTGCAGTTTTTCAGTCTATGTGATACCCAATAGCCTTTCCACGAATCAGTCAATCATTAGCGATGGTTTGCCACTATATCTGCCTCACCTGCTTCATAAAGTAGTAATATGACTCATGTTCTGTGTATTGCATATTGCAGCAACTGTACACAGACATTTATCAACTTTTGTCTCGTTTCAATTTCAGCCTAAACCAACCTCTGATCGCCTTTCCCAGAGACACAAGAAAACCAAGGACAACAAGCCAAAGGTAGAATTTTGTTTTCTCCGTTTTTCATCATGTGTAAACAATGTTGATAATGCTCAAAGCTGTTAATGCGTTGCTCACTAGATAAAGAAGCTTAAGTACCATCAGTACATTCCTCCTGACCAGAAGGGAGATAAAGAGCCTCCTCCCCATCTGGACTCCCCCTACACCAAGATCCTCCAGCAGCAGCAGCTTTACCTGCAGCTGCAGATCCTCAGCCAGCAGCAGCAGCAGCAGCAGCAGCAGCAGCAGCAGCAGCAGAGCTGCAGCTACCCCACCATCCTGCCTGCGCCACCCAAGTGAGTGGAAAGTTTGCAGCCTGAGGGCAGTTAGCTTGTGTGATAGTGTTGTTTGACCTATTATTCCCCCAACAGAGATCAGAAAACGTCCTCCTTTTCATCCCCTGATACCACCTCCTCCCCCACCTCACCTGCTGCTGCCCCTCCAACAGCCCTGTCTAACCACTGCAGACACATCTGTTTAAGTTCTGCTCCTGTTGGTGGGACCAAAGCAGTGTTGCTGCATCCGAATCTGGATGGAATGAAGGTTAGTTAAATTGCAACAGGTGGGTAGAGCCTGAAGAAAATGAAAGATCTTCCATTATTATAAGTTTTGTCACCGGAAAGTACACCTGCCAACTCAGAGCTGTTAAAAAGAAACAGCGACAGATTACTCTGTCTTCTTGTTTTTTTCTTCGTTTTCCTTTGATCTTTTTTGCAATTTTCTTTTCTATCCTTTTCTTTGGTCTCAGCCATCAGTCTCAGTTTGCCCTTTATTGTGTCTTCTTGAAGGTTGCAGAACTAAAGTCTGAGCTGAAGCTTCGCAGCTTGCCTGTCTCGGGCACCAAAAATGACCTCATTGAGAGGCTGAGGACGTACCAGGAACTGAGCCACAGCAGCGGCACTACCTCCTCTACAGCAGCAGGGGGTACCACAGGGCTAGAGCCTGAGGGAACAGGGAAAGCCCCTAAAACTGCCAAAATCATCACTACCAACAACAGCACAACACAAGAACAGCAGTTTCAGTCACCTTCCATCAGAGGTCAGTGACATAATTCAAAACTGCAGACATGCTGTTTAGTCATGGCTGTTTTTCTCCCCAGAAATGGTCATTTACAGTTGTTTTTCAAGAATAAAATCAAGTGACTTCAGTCTTCCTGGTGCATAATTCCTATTTGAACCCCCCTGTACAGGTGATGCTGGCGGCAGCTTCAGTCCATGTGGTGGCAATGTCAACTCTATTATCACCCGTTCCAGATCGCCGACTGCCACAAGCCCAAAAGATACCAGCTTTAAGAGCAACGGATCAGGAGAACTGGTCAGACACTGCTGCTCACTGTTACAAAGCATACACTTACCCTCATGTATGGAAAATGCAGCATTCAAACATGTTATTATACACCAAGATGGACTGGCATCACCAGACAAAAATGAAACTGTAACATCAGAGCAATGAAAAGTCAGTGAGCTATGTGCCTCAACAGCGCTCCTTTTTGCAGTTTCATATCCAGTCCACCCCATTTTACATAAACGGTTGTGACTGGCTCAGTCTTGAAATGTCCAGCCACTTGGTCCCAGAACAAATGAAACACGAGTCGCGTTCCCAGATGAATACTAAATACTAAGTCACGGGCAGCAATAACTGCTTAACACGTGAGTTTCAAATGGGACATGAAAGAAAAATCACTTTTTCGGTGTTTGAGAGCATTTATTTGGGTGATTAAAAATCACTACCAACTCAAGTACTTAAACATAACACAGAACTCTCAATTTGTGTGTGGTGGTCTTTTTAGCCACTGAGCTTTTCATATTTTCAGAGTTCTGTGACTTCACAGATTAGAGCAGAATAAGCCAGATTCCATGTCTTTAATGCCACATTTTACTGCATTTACTGTAGCTTAGAAGTTGGGAGCGCAAAGCTGTAATATCCATTTCAAAGAAGGCCCTCTGCAAAAGAGTAGGAGGTTGAGTTGAGTTAAGATGCTCCACCCCCTGAAGATTCTCATTATGAATAGAGCTGTAAAACAAAGATTATTGTATATTTCTTTAGAAGTTTTTAAGGGATTCCAGCAAATTTTACTCACTTCTTACCTGATACTTACTTTACAGCTAAGGTGTAACCACTGTGTCCTCATCATAGGACCTTATATTGTTTAGATAATGAAACATTGTGAAAGATTCTCATGTACACAAACCAAAGCAAGATCAAAAGCTTAAATCACATAATTTGAGCACAGACTTTCATTTCTGTGGGATAAAATATGTAGAAGCCCCTACATTTCTTTATTACTAAATCTGTAATCTTTATCCTGCATTGTTTCGCCTTCACTGATGTGAATACATGAAAACATTCCTCTTCCATTATTGAGAAAGAGTGAAGATACAAAACAAAGAATCACTAGTATGACGACTAATCAGCATATGGTCTAATCAAGAAATTCAGGCTGAGATGCTGAAATGTGGAGCCCTCTCACGTTTTCAAATTTTGGGAATACATGTTGTGTTTGTTAAATGATTGCCTCAAGAAACTGTTACATAAGATAAGACGTCCCCATATGCTCAGAAGTGGTATTTCTACATTTACTTTAAGATGTAAATGTCTGTTGATGTTGAAGTTGATGTCTGTCTGCAAACATTTGAGGAACACTTTAAATGGTCTTATTTTTTCCTCTGTAGGTGAGCTCTCCTCTCGTAGAGCTGAGCCTTCAGCCATCTTCAGTGGCTCACCTCCCTGCTAATATTAAAGAGGAGCCGCCATGCTGCACCACAGCACCCTGTCAGTTCTCTTTAAAGTCTGCCTCTGTGCAGAAACACTGTCTGGCCCCTTCTGCTGCCCCCACCACTACACCTGCGGCCCCTCTGGTGACTATCGACAAAGACAGAATGCTGCAGGAGAAAGATAAGCAGATTGCAGATCTGACCAGGATGCTGAGGCAGAAGCAGAGGTTGGTGGAGGCTCTCAAGATGCAGCTGGAGAATGAGAACAGAGAAGTTTCAGAGCAGCTGATTCTTCTCAGAGTGAAAGAAGAACCCCCTGATAATTCTGGTTTGGCACTATCAACTGTCCCTCCGCCACTCCCCCCACAAATATCGTCCATTCCACGTGGAACGGATGATGCCAAAGTAACCATTAAACAGGAAGCCGTTGAGGCAGAGATTGGCAGGGCTGAGGCATCTGTGCAGATGTCAGATGCTCGTGGACCACTGCAGTCTTCGCTGCAAACTCAGCAGGTGCAGGACAAAACGCATCCGCAGCTCAAGCAGATCCAGAAAAGACGAGAACATGTTTGCCTGCAGCAGACAGCTCTGCAGCTGGCTCAGCAGCAGGCCATACAGAAAGTCCTGCAGAAGAAGCAGATGATCCAGAGCCACATTCAAGTGTCGGACGCGCAGCAGACACACTGTCAGATGAGACAAAAGAAGCCTCAGAAGCTGCAGCCCAAACAACAAGAGTGGCTGAAGCAGCAAACACAACCCAAACAGCAGCGTCAACAGCCAACATGTCCGCTGCAACTGAAGCAACAAAAGCAGCAGCAGCAGCCTGAACAAAGACAACAAACCCAGATACATCTGAAGCAGCAGCAGGTACTGTTCACAGAAACACATGAACATTTTCTTCTCCATGTCTGATTGGAATGGAGTGGAAGAAACGTTTCCTTTTTGGTCAGTTGGGATCCCTGAATTTATAAGATAAACCTCTAAAGAAGCGTGATATCGACCAAAACATCAGGAAGAGAACTGTGGACCTTTAAAGGTCTAGTTCTGGTACAATATCCAGATGCCTGAAGGTCCCTTGTTTATCTGTCAAAGAAACAAGTATAAACAGTTAGGGAGCACACTGCCATCAAATAGACATCTATGACAAGGAGAGATAAATATTTTTGCAGCTTTGGTTTGAATTATGCAACTGAACCCCACATTATAAATATGCTGGCAGAAACCAGGCAAAGAGTATCATAATCCACAGTCAAACATACTGGCATGAGCCGAAAGGCAGCACCCCAAAAACCACCTTAAATGAGTCACTTCACAGTTTACATGCAGATGGGGACAAAGATTTTAATCTTTAAGGACATATACTCCAGTCTGATGTAAATCAAATTGATCTGTTTGGTCATAATTATGATTGTCACGTTAAGAGGAAAAAGGGAGAAACTTAGAAGTATGGTGGTGGCAGCATCATGTTGTGAGGTGGTTTTGCTGCAGGAGTGGAGTTGCCATCATGAAACCAAAAAAAAAAAAAAAGCCACATGTGCAACTCCATCGGTTCTGTCAGGAGGGAAGGACCAAAACTCCAGCAAGATATAATGAGAAGCTTTGCTATGCTTGCAGAGCGCTTCTCAAAACATTTGAGGCAAATGAAACAGTTTAAAGACAGTTCTATCAATTCTACTAAAAACTTTTGTGTCTAAACTTTTGACATTGAAGAAAGTCATTAAAAAATTTCTCATGATTCTGAAAAGAAAAGAGTAATGAATTCTAACTGACCTAAAAAAAGGAAAAGTTTCCTCAAGTTTACTGTCAGACAAAAAGAAAAGAATAAATGGAAGCTCTGTAAACCTTTAAGATTTCCTCATTATAACAGCAACTTTCTGCTGAGGATGTGTATGGATCTTTTCATATTTTAGAACATCAAGAACAGTGGAGTAGCAGATTTCTATTTTGCTTTCCTTGTGTGGAATATATAGAAAACCTGACAATAATGCAGAACATCTAAAAGGTTTTCTTGGTTTTTGTACAGGCACCTCAGTCAATCCTCAGCCAGCAGTCCGGCTCTGCTCCCCCCTTCCCGCTGGAGCATCTGAAGAATGACTCCACGCCAGCTATTGTCACTGACACTAACGGCAACCACTTCCTGATTTCACTGTCCAGTCAGAATAATGGGGACCAAACAAGCGACACCACTAAGGAAAAAGTGACGAGTCACATCACATTGCAGGTATATAAATCTGAAGTGCTTATATCTGAAAATATCATGAACAGAAGTAAGAACCACCGTATTTAATGCTGTCATGTTTTTTCATTTGATTGCTGTGGATCTTAAAAATATACATAATAAATACAATGTCGGGGGAGCAACAGCTTGTAATATTTTTTATTTATTTTAGAGAAGGGAAGCCAAGATGAACAAAGAATCATGTAGGCTATGTTAACTGGCCCCTTGCAGCTTCTGCAGGATTTAAAAGCGTTAATCGCAGCCAGGTGCTGCTAACCATTAGCCTTTGATGAACTAATCATCATCAGGGGTGCAGATGTCCATAAAAACAGATTATATGGTTGTCTGCTCATCTGAAGCATCTGAGTTTGTTAACGCAATGCCAAGAGAAAACGACATAAGCAAAAAGCTTTAGAGAATAAATTGTTGCTTCTTATCGGTGTGGAAACTGTTTTAAGGCAAATTCTTCTTAATTTTGAATTATTCCTCAATTATATCAGTTATGAAGTATATAATCTTAATTTTGCATCACGCTTCATATCCCTTACATTAGATTACTAACTGTTTGACTTCCTGTTTCTCCTGCAGCGGCTCCAGTCTACGCCAGCCAAGCTCCAGGGTCACCCCCCTATTCAGGTTACCAGAGAGGAGAGTGGAACCAAACAGCAGATGAAGGTGGGAAAAACAAAGGTGAGGTTTTCATAGAAGCTTTTCCAAACCGACTTTACAACCCACTTCAGCCTTTAGTAGCATTACTGTTTGAAAATACAAGACGGAAATTATTCACAGCTCCCACAGTGCATCATTATCATATATTTAGCTTTTGGTAACATTTTCTCTATTATAATTTGCAGCAGTGGAAAATAACCACTGACTGAGAACATCTATTTAAAAAAAATAAATTACTAGCCAGGCTCACTAGCTGACTGTGAATAGTGTTGTGAAGCAAAAATTCATCCTTTTATTTGCAGCATGTTAACTGATCTCTTTAAACTTCTAGTTATCATCACAAGGAAGCATCAAGTAAGAGGTAAAACCTCCCAACAAGGCAGGGAAAAGTGTTAAATATTCATACTATACCGTCTTTGATATATGTCCCTTGGTTCCAGTATATTGTCTGTTAAACCACACAGCCCCAGAGTCTCTTTTCCTCTCTGTGCTGCAGCGGCAGAGCAGTCTGTTAATGCTCCACAGAAACACAGTGTAAGAGAACTGCTCCTGTGAGTCCAATTGCTGTGAAAATTCATGATGTACGCTGTCCGGGATGATGATAAATGTCTGACACCACCCTGATGCTGTTATCATTACTTTGCTAATTACTCAAACGACATCCTCCATTACCGTGATTCATGGTGTTAACAGGTGAGGAACAAAGACTCCATCACATCTTAACTAACAGAGGTTTACAGCAGCTCTGGTAGGGTGTAGGTGTACTGGAGGACAAAATTTCCTTTAAGAAGTCAAGATTTAATCAAACACAAATTGCTCATGGGATGCAATCTTTCCTTCATGCTTCACAATCTCTAAAATACTCAGTATCTACAGGAGTGGTGTTGGTTATCTAAAGTTTCAGTTAGAATGTGTATACTGAATATGTATACAGGTTTGAGATTCTTATTTGGTGCTGACATATTTTAATTGAGTGGTCTCTTAGAAGGGAATGTAAAAACTGATTTTTATCACTCCATTAGTCACAAAATGGAGCCTGTAATGTATTTTCACATGTAATGTGTGGTAATAAAGTTGAGTTTTCTGATTAAAATACTGTTATTTTGCCAATGATAATGAGGACTCAGTATTAGGCTATAAATTTGACTCAAATTAGAAATCATTATGACGGCATGAAAACTGTAAATTCTAGGAAACTAAAATGTTTGATGCATTTTTGTTTCTTTTTCCTCTCATTAACCTAACTTCATGAGGGCATTCACTTTCATGAGGCAAAAGTTTCCAATGCTGCACTGACATCTCTGAGCTCAGAGGCGCCTGTGCTGGACTATAACATTGTGGAAATGTTTAGTGTGGCCACTATTCCAGATTTTTTTAAATGCATTTTTTTATAACTAAAAAGTGGGTGTGTAATGACAAAATGGACCACCCAGACTGTTATCAATAACTACAAAAGCCAGACTCTGTGATGGTATGGAGTTGTATCATAAACTGTATATAAGAAGAACTGGAGAAACTGACTTGATGCTACTCATTGCTTTTCTGAAGACTTTGAAGCCTCTTTTGTGGCTTGTGCAGCATCATGTTGTGCGTTTCTGTCAGTTTGTATATTGCGTCTGTAACTTTCCTCACTTCTACATTGGATTCGACCAGGAAGACCAGATGTTTTCCTTTCGGTAGTATCAGTGCTCTTGTTAATTGATATTAATACTTATATTTATACTTCATGCAAAAAAAAATATGCCAAGATATTCAAGATCACATCTTTTCCATGAACATCCATTATTTAATTATTTTTTTTAGCAAGACACTGTAAAACCACATTTGGCACATTATACAGGCATGGCTGATGAAGAAGAGAGTACAGATATCAGACTTTCTATATTTCTGCCAACAGAGAACTTGTGGATAATAAAAAATGCAACAACAGCATTATCGTCCTGCTGTACACCATAGAACATGTTTGCAGGAGGAATCGGGCAATGTAACATTTGAAACATTTCATCACCAGGCCTCCTCACTGCCAGAATTCCTTTTTTAAATGTAGGGTAATGTAGAGTAAATGTAGTTACGGTAACATTGTAAATTAATTAAAAAATAAGTGCAAAAATAAACTTTTTTGGAAAATGCAGCAGAGATGGAATTCAAAAAATGTTGAGATATATGAAATATCTTAAGTTGAGTTATTTTGCCTCTTTCATTTTTCATTTTCATAAGTGTGCATTTGATTTTTAACAAGAAATAGATGATAAAATCTATGTAAAACTACTTTATCTCTATGAAGACACAGAATGGAGCTCTCCAGGTCTCTGTGGAGCAACCACAGCAGGACGTAGTCAGCTGTCTGTCAGCCCCGCCTACTCTGCAGCCTTTCTTCAAGGACCAGGGGTCTGCCTCCCCCGTGAAGAACACCACATCTTCTTACTTTCAAACTGTAAGTGATCTCACGCTCACAGAAAATGTCTTCTGAATTGTTTTCTCAAAGGAGCAGATTTTTGTGGTACCTGAGAAGACAACAACTTTACTGCCTCGTGACAAGGTAGAATGTACTGCACGTCGGATCACTTCATTTTACTGATGAGCCACAAGACAATTTGAAAGTTTACTATTTGGATGTTTGTTTCTTAAGTTTTACTGTAGCGGTAGTCTGTTGTGCCATGTGTTTTATGATTTCTTATAGAAATATTTTAAAGTCAAAAATGTTGTTCTGTTTCTCTCATCAGGATAAAGAGAATGAAGAGGATTTCATTGATTTTATTTTGCAGGCAGGAGGTAGGCTGTTGGAACAGTTTTTCTTTCTTTGTTGGCTCAATAATAAAACTATTATTCCAGGTTAAACTTCAGTAAGTAAATTACTGACTAAAAGCTCCCCGAAGTCAATGTTTTTATTGTTTTTGTTCCCCAGAAATGGCCAAAAACTTCAGACCTGCTCCAGAGCCCTGTCAGGACCACCTCCATCCAGACTCCTCTGCTCCTTCCCCGACCCCCTTGTTGCTGTCTCCCCCCATCCCTCCCAGTTGTGTCACTCCACAGCCTGAGCCGCGAGCTCCTGCTGACACCAAAGCAGAGAAACAACATCTCAATCTCTCTTCAAATGGACGCCTGGAGGACTTCCTGGAAAGCACCACTGGAAAGCCTCTTCTGGGTGTTGAGCCTGGTGGCCTTTTAACATTGATCGATGACCTCCACAGCCAACTGCTGTGCACTCCCAGCATCCTGGACCATCCCCCATTTCCCATGGATACCTTTGATATGACGGGAGAGGGGCAGCAAGGGTTAGACAGTACAGACTGGTTGGATCTCACCATGGATGGAGAAAACGATGAAGAAACTCCTGCACTGGCCCCACTTGGCCCCCAAACACCTCTTAGTGTTTTCTCTGCAGAGTTCCTGGACAGTTCTGACCTCCACATACACTGGGACTCCTGCCTATAGAATAGCAGTCAGAAAATTGCAGTCCAGTATGGAGCTGTGGCCAGCATCCATCCATCCATTATTCATGCCCACTTTTCCCTAATCGGGGTCATAGGGACCTATCCCCGCTCTGTTTGGGAGCATCCAATTCAGTTGACTTTATTTGCATCCATCCAGAAGATGATCCCCAGCAGTGAACTTCTAATTAAATGACTCAGGCAACAGAAACCCAATGAGGAAGAAGAGAGAGGAGGAACTATCATGAAAGGAGAACCACTTGCATCACACGTAATACCAGCGGATTAAAGGAGTCACTTTGTGGGGGAAAAAAAAGGCTAGCAAAGCTCTGAGAGCGGGGTCTACTGCACTAGATAAAACCCCACGTGTAGGCTTTGGCCCTATGATAGTTATCTGCTCACATGACTCATAGATTTGAACAGAGCTTTTGAACCCAATTCTTTCTCAAACTGCACTGTGCAGTGCTACAGAAGCTGGCTGGAAGACACCCATCAGTTAGACTTTATTTTCATACCTTGGCTGACTGAGCCTCTGCTAACCGAAGATGATGATTCTTATTACTTTATATACATTTTTTTTTTCTTTTGAATGTCCTTTCAACTAACTAAAGAAGTGCTGCTGGCCAAGCCTTGGCAAGACTCAAGAGCCTGCTGCAGAACATGGCGCAAAGAGAGGCCAGAAGCCAATGGCCGCCATGCAAGTAACTTAGACGATGACAGAAATGGCTAGTTTTCCATCCAACACATCAGATGATGAAGGACCATCTGATTGGTCAGCTTAATATAAATTTATCTGATGTGGTACAAAACAAATCCCCCTGCACAGTAGTCATGGATGTCACATTTAACCGTGGAGACCCAAAGCGATTTTTGACCCAGGCTGTGCATACATTTAAATGTGAGGCAAAGTTGACACTTTTAACTCGGGAGTCATGGGAGAATTTTTATGTACCTCATCAGGTAATGTTATATTAAGTCACATGTAGCCATTTTAGCTACTAGGGTCCTAATCAGCATACAAAACTATACAACAGCACTTTGGTTTACCAAGTCTTTATTTTAAGCACTTTCCAGTGCAAACGCACGTGTCCAGGGGCCTCATTTATAAAAACATTGTGTACTTACAAAATGGGACTGAAAGTGGTGCATTTCACTTTATATGCAAAGGCTGTGATTTATAAAAACAAACCTGTAGAATGTACACAAACTCTGAATCGTGTGCATGAACATTTTGGAGACGGGAAAAACTGGCAGCACAGCTGGTGAGATGGTGAATGTAAGCCACGTTTATCTTCTGCATTTAAG
Source organism: Arrhamphus sclerolepis (assembly GCA_037176975.1). Classification (NCBI taxonomy): domain Eukaryota; kingdom Metazoa; phylum Chordata; class Actinopteri; order Beloniformes; family Hemiramphidae; genus Arrhamphus; species Arrhamphus sclerolepis. The sequence continues at coordinate 2,876 of JBAMYA010081476.1, read as the reverse complement.
CATTCATATCAGACTTGTGGACCCTCGGTATCATAAACACTGAGGCCTGTAATATTATAGATGTGTTCCTGAATGGAATCATACATTCCATAAGCACTCATTTAAGAGTTACAGACAGTACATACAAACTTCTGCAAATAATTTAACGATGGCACTCATTGGCATATTAATTGTGACAAGGTATGTAGCAATTAGTGTAATCACTGAGTTAACATATAAATACTGCAGTGACACTTGTGCATAATGCTTCACAGTGGATGCACTGGTACTGCTTGAAGACTGGCCCATGGTGATGACTGGCTAATATGTTGATTTAGACTCTCTAGAGAGCTTTACTCTAGTATCTATGTGCTGAACTGGGTCCAGTATTGGAGAGACCAACCTCCTGGAACCACGCCCTCCTATACAATGTTTTGTAAATTAGACCCCTGGGGTCTCAAGAGGAATTTCATCACGTAGCATGGCTCTGCGAGGATGTCGATGTTTAGGACAGCAATACGTTTCACTCTAAGTTTTTTAAAAATGCCTTTGACACATCAGACATAACGCCACACAGATTACTTAATACTGTTCTAATTTCTTTCAATTCATCAGTTGTTTCTCTCTGATTTTGCAGAACAGCATTCGTCACACCCGTCCTCCTCCAGACACTTCATGCACTTAAGGTGTGGTTGTGTGGCCTCTGTGGTTACCATTGTACAATAATACATATACAATAATACATTGTTACATTGTAATACACATTGACATTCACAAGGTTTTTGCATTGACCATTTATATTTGAATGTGGGCGTGTAGAGGGCAGGACAGGAGGCGGAGCCTTGTACGCAAACATTGAGGTGCAGCTGTGATTTATAAAGAGAAATTGCTTGCTAATGTGCGTACGTAGGGTTTTATAAATCTGATTTTTTTTTGTTTTGGTGCACGTCATTGTCAGCTTTTGAACATACACACACTTTTAGTATAGGCCGTACACAAAGTTTTATAAATGAGGCCCCAGGTCTGGCTATCCAGAGTCTGCTGCATAAATATAGGGACTGATTGGCACACATGCAGCTCAAGTGTGCCAAACAACTCTCGGGTGTTGCTCCTGACCTGCAGCTTCACCTCTCCTCTGCAGCTGAGCAGAAACACACCCCACCACCACACCACACATTTATGGATTGTATGGTCATGCATCTTGGCTGGGACTGGTAGGCAGTCTTAGATGGAGTCTGCTCCAGCCAAATGGCGTCCATCTCATTGGTCTGAAATATGACCTTCAAAACCAATCTCTGCAAAACCTATGGATGGCCTCACAGAAGGTTTTTTCCACTTCTCTTCATACAGTATTTGGGACCCCCATAGCAAAGTGGCTGGAATAGTGTATTGGGAACATCTGTGCCAAATATGGACGGGAAGTCTCACAGTAAATATTGCATTAACAAAGGTCCTGTAGGATTTCCAAGTTTACACTGGTAAAACAATGGCTAACCAAGTGGACAATATGGTGGATGACAAACTCCAGAAGAAACCGTTGTTGACTGATGTAGCAATCCCAAACAGCGACATCATGAAAAGGGGAACACAAGATGAAAAACACCAAAGGTTGAAAGCATTTGAAAAGGTGAAGGTGAAGACAGCAGTAGTGCCAGTGCTAATTACTTATGGTTGTTACCTTCAAACTGGCTGCAGCTGATTCCAGAAGTGACAGCAGAGATCTTTATCCAGAAGAGTGCAGACCTAGCATCAGCTAAGATGCTACACTGAACACAGTGAAAGAGGACTCAAGCTTGAAGACGGGAAACCACAACCACGCAGGTGGTGTGCAAATCAGTACCTGAGGTTTCAGTACTTCATCACAGATTTGTCCATATCATCTCATACTGAATCTTCAAGCACTTTGACTTTTACCTGTTTTATTTACATACTGCCACAGGTTATTTTGAACACTTATTGGGCAGGTCCTATGTATTTTCTTGCTTGAAGAAGGACATTTAAGCTTTTAACAGGGACTCTAGGTCTACGCCTTGTTACAGTGCAAATGTTTATGTCTAATTAGAATGCAGATTTGCTTGTAGACACCTTGAAGCTAATCGATATTCTTCAAGTTAAAAAGGCATTGGTAATCAATAACCAAAGCTGAGATGAAAGGCAATGAGTGGAGTAAACAACCCCTGGCAAAAATAAAATTACCACTACAGGAGGACTTTTATGTCGTTGAAAAATCTGCTGAGACACAGGACTATTTCATTTGTCTAAATTAATGACTTAAACTTACTTAATAAGAAGACATTCTGGCTATTTAAGACATACCTCCTAAAAGAATTTAATAACAAATTAGAAAATAGTTATTTAAATATATATGTAAGTAATGAACAAAGTAAATAAATACAATAAAAATAAATAAAAACAAATTCTGTGTTACATCTCTCCTAACATCTTTCGTTTCCACAGTTTTTTCAGTTAGATTCAGATCAGGACAATCCAGTCTGTTTTTAGGAATTCCATGTCACCTCCATGTCATAGTCTATAGGTGTTTTGTTTTAAGTGAAACACAAATGAACAGGGGTGTAACGAAACACGTATTCGTATCGAACCGTTCAGTATGGGGCTCTTGGTTCGTTACGCAACTTTCAATTCGATGTGGCCAAAAAAGAAACAAACATAAAAATACATTTTTTTAAAAAGCATGACAGTTCATATATGCTGACATCATGCCCATGTGTCGACAGATGGAACTAAACAAAACAAGGAGCAACACACCCTGCACACAGTAGTTGCTGCATGCGACAGAATGACTAAAAAAACTGGGTAGGTATCCATCACTTGTCAGAGAGCAGGTTGGAGGGCTCTGCGTGTCTGCGTATTAATGGAGGCAGAGAAGTATAAAGGAG
>JBAMYA010081430.1:0-23276 GCA_037176975.1 Arrhamphus sclerolepis | reverse complement strand
CCAAAGTCCACAAACCAGAAGCCGTTTGGAAGTTGAGTTATATTTGTGTACATCAAAAATACATGTGTGAATCTTGTCCTGTGTGTTTGGACATCGTGCTGTGCATTCGTGCCTGCGTAGACTGTTCTAACTCCATAGTTTGCATCCTTGGTTAGCATGAATTGCCTTTCATGTAGTGGATGAGGTTGTTTGTTGCACACACAGGTCATTTTTGGATTAACTGGGAATGGGTGGAGTTTGATCCTGCCAAAATGGCTCCATCCTGTGCATGATTTAAAAAAAAAAGATAAGAATTCACCCAAAGGTTTAGAGATCACGTGAGGGTTGCTGTTTAAAGACGCGTACATCTCTCCATGGTTTCTTATTTCTAGAATTATTATGTTGTTTACTTTGAATTTCACCAAAGTATGGCCTAAAATGAAGAGCTGTAAAGCATGGTGACAGAACAACTACGCATTGTTGACAAAGAGCTGACCTTTTTTTAATCTGTATTTTTTTTAACCACTCTGAATAAGCTAAACTGGAAGTTTTCTGCTTTTGGGACATTTCTAAACAGCTGCAGGGAAACTCTGGCGTTATTGACCAGAATGGCTGCGATTCACACTGGCTACTACTGTAAGACTTTAGTACGTTTAACAGCACAACAAGCTTTTTTTCTACGCAGTTTTTATAACGCTCTCAAAGAATCATTTGAAAACAAGACACCAGCATATTAAATTATTCTGACTGATTTATATTCCCATATATGAGCAGCTGACGTGAGACAAGACAAAACAAGCCATATCTAACAGAACTAATTATGTTCTCTTAGCCTCTAATTCATAATTCAGAAGTCAAATTTACTTAAAATATTAAGCTCTGAGTACCTAAAGTAATTACAGCTAGCCGCTAACACTGTAATGCTAAATGCAGCTGCCACTCAATAACCCAAGCCCCTACTTGTGTGTAAATTTGTGACTTTATTTTATTTTACCTGATGAGGCACATAACAGTTCACCTCTGTGCAGTTATCATGGATGTGAATGCTGACTATGAAGACTAGAACCTTTTTTTTTTTTTTTTAAATACCAGGCTGTAAATATGTTTATTTATTCTATTAAGTTGGACATTTTAACATGGAGGTCAGTAGCAATTGATTTGCTCTTGGACCCTGCCCCTAGTGGTTAGTCAAGAAACTGCAGGTATTTCCATGTCAGTTTAGAAAACTGACTCCAGCAGGTGACTGCTCACGGATTTACCTCGACCAGTCTGCGAGCTCAGCCTCCCGGCAGAGTCCAAGTCAGGGTTTGGGTTCAGCTGCAGCTTCTCTCTGATGGTGGTGTTTCTGACAGATCATTGAGTTACGTTCAAATAAATCAGCCAGTTGTGCACGTCCTGACTCAGGCATCTGAGGCGGCATCATCATCTGACAAATAAAAGAGTTGCTTTATTTGCTGTGATGTTTCAGACATGAATCATCACTGAAGAGCTGATGTGTTCTTCCTCAGAAAGATTTATATACAAACTTCCTGCACGTGTGCGTGTGTGTGTGTTTGTGGTGTGTGTGCCCAAATCTGAAGAGAGCAAAGTTATGAAATGATGATGCAACATCTGCCATTTGTTTCAGTGGATGAATCAGGCTGTTAGAACTGAGTCTGTGTGTGAGTAGTTTTCATTCGCCTCTTAGTTCCTCTTTTAAACAGATCTGACATTTTTCTCTTTCACAATATATCACCATGTGCACGTGCATGTGCACGGACACAAACTGTGAACACCTCTGTTTATCCACAGACACTGAAAGGAGTCAGGATATAAACAGAAGTGAACAAATCAACTGTAAAGTCACCAAAGGTCTCTGAAGAGAGCTCTCAAAGCATATTTTTTGTGGGAACTCATGCTTCCCAACCCCAATAGATGAAAAAAATAAGCCAATAGGTGGATCTACACACATCTAATGAGCTTATGCTAACGTGTGACGCTAACCAGTTTTGCCTTACATTTATTTATTCTGATCAAATCCCACCAAACAGCCTCATTTCAGATGAAGCTACCAAAACTATATCCAAAACTTGTGAGATGAGAACCAGCAGAGCTCCGCTGGTAATTAAGCTTGATTTATATTTCTGCATTGAGGTGACAGGATATCTATACCATAGGCGTTAAACCTCCACCTTAAGCTACGCCAGGCAGACCTGCACCCCTCTCCACATGTAACTGTGCATTGTATCAGCTCCAACTCACTTAAGATAAACTTTATCTGTGTCACCGCTGTGTATGATCTATATACATAAAGGAAGTGGTTACTGGTGTAATTATAGAGTGATGCTAATGCACAACAACGCCCAAAGCAAGCATAGGACCTACCTGCATACCTGCTACTATGCTAGCTGTTGCTCCCAGGTGGACAAAGCCAGTATTTTTCAACCCTCGTCCTCTGCAAGAGGTACACACCAGACAGGTAGAGGCAATCCAGATTGGTTATCCCTGGTTAGCAGCCTTCAGCTGGGGGCAAAGAAAACTCCTTCAGGTGCATTGCTAAGCCTCTCTCCAGAACCCTTCCAGGCCAACCCAGAACCAGTCGCAGTGGTCAGTTAGCAGCATACCCGCCATTACGTCTGGACGCTAGGTCTGAAAGGTCTGAATCCTAAGCAAAAGACCATGCCACAAATTTGTGGCTTTATATAATTTTTCATGATATAGTACATACATTAAACAACCCATACGGTTGTCATGGAGCTGAAATGAAGCTATGGAGACAAAAACTGTTCTTGTACCAAGCGTAAATAAGTTTATTTCTACTGTAAAAATAAACATTTTAACATGGATGTTGAAGGGGATCCACTCTGTGGGGTCAGACCCTGGTGGTTAGTAGAGGAACTGAAGTGTTCTTAACTTCCTGAAATGGGTCAGACTAGAAACCAGATGTAGCCCCTTGGTCAGAAGTGATGATGGAGAAAGTCAAGGAAAACACTACTCACAAACACACACACATCTCTGTGAGTCAGTAATGTTGTGTGTGGGTGGGTTGTGTGTGTTTGTGAATCAACCAGCTGTCTGGCAGACACCACACACACACACACACACACACACTTCAGCTGTTCTTCATCTGTCTCTTTATCAGCACCCATCTCTTCATGTGGGTACTTAGCAAATAGAAACTATACATGCTGCACAGAGCATTCATTCAAGATAAATAATTGAAAATGTTTGCAAATATGTAACTATTACATGTATAGCAATGCGTGGAATATCTTTCTGTATACAGAATGATCTCAAATGTATGGTACCTCCTCTCGTGGCCTTCATTTCGCCTGCCATCTCCAACAGCAACTCACCAATCTCAGTTTTAAAATGTCCACATTTAAACATACAACTTATCTGATTTATCAAGTCATTGTCAAGACATCTTTCCCACTAAAGTCGTTCCAGTCCTGCAAGTTAAGTGTAAATGTCTTAACTTTGTACTAGTTATTTGATTTTTCAATAGCTAATCATTTTGAAAGCACAAGTTTAGACTAATGACTGCAGAGTGTTTTCATGTTAAAATTAAACATTTTTGGAAATAATCCAGTTTGGAGCCAAATTATGCACATGACATACAGCACTTCTCTAAAACAAGATTAGAAAAAAAGTTTCTAAAAAAGCACTAACAGTAACAATTGATGCACAGATACAAAAGGTGCATTTTGCCTAATGGGAGTTCTGGGTAGATTTTCGAGGTCAGATTGTTGCCCTCAACAGGGCCATAACACATTCTTGCTAAAGGCTAGGTACTAGGGATGGCCCCTGAGAAACATCTGGATGGATGGACTGGCAGTGTTGTTGACTCTGGTTGACTGTGGACAGGAGACGTCTTTCAGCCACCTGATGTCCCCTTCATATACGAGTCACCTCTTCTTATTCAACATCATCATTATACATACAAATAGCAAACAGAAACACAACAATCACCAACAAACCTTCAATGTTTACCTTGTCATTTTAGTTTGACTACTTCTTTTTATTTTCTTTATTGGAAGACAAACAGAAATTGAATTCAATTCAGAATTACTTTAATTTCTCTTCGGGGATCAATAATTTTAAAAAAGTGGTTAAAGTAGTGTACTACCAGTGTCAGATGGTTTGGAATGGTAGTTTAGGCTCTGTTACTGTAAATGTAAGAGGAGGTCAACCATGTTAAAATCTAGCCTCCTAGTTTTACCCAGTAACCCTCACTGGTGTAAACACAACTACGAATGAAAAGAAATAGACTCCATGTGTAGATCAATACTCCTCAATAAAGCCATAACTGGTTTGATAACAGAAAACTGAAGTAGTAATGAGCGAGCTAGGTCCATGGTAGCTAGCCTTGTCAGTTGTTGCTGAATTGGTGTTAGCTAGCTTACATTTAATTTGCTGAATTTTCAGCTAATGTGTAATTTTCCACAAAAGTGGTACTTGTCCAGGTTAAGCACTAGTATGGTCTTAGCATTTCTAAAACATATTAAATTTAGCATATCTGACTTGCTTGCTAGCTACCTACTGTTTAAATCTACTTTATATTTGTTAGGTAAACTTCAATACCACAGAACAGATATATATGTTTTCACGCTAATATTGTAATCAAGACAAATTTAATGTAGTCCTTGAGCTGTAATAGTGTGTCTTCAGTAGTTATCGAATGTGTCAGAAATCTCCCCCTACTCACTAAATCAGCGTGGTAATTCACCACAGTCACTGTGAAGGAGAGTTCTGTGACAGAAATAGTTAAATTGAAAATTTCAGACTTCTGACTTATGTAAAGATTTCTCCTTTAAGTGCCCTCAGATGAGTTTTGCTAAGATTTGTTGCTAAACAATTCAAAACTGAAGATAAATAAATGATAAATATTGCTCCCAGCTGTTTCCACATCTCACCAGCATTCCTTTCGTCCTCTCTGTCCCTGGTTTTCTTTCAGGAAAAAGTTTCACCCTGACCATCACAGTGTTCACCAACCCTCCCCAGGTGGCGACGTACCAGAGAGCCATTAAGATCACTGTGGATGGTCCCAGAGAGCCACGACGTGAGTGACCCTCAGATGCTAGTGTTGACTTTTCAGCACATACCCACATCGAGTCCCGCAGGGCTAAATCATTGGACCCATCTTCATTCCATGAGGTGGATACAAATGTACCACTCTTTTATTCGGGGTCTATACTCTTAAACCTCTCCATTGTTAGTGTAATGTATCTCTGAAGAGAATTAACACTTAACTTGATAGTAAATCTAACTATTAGTTTCCCTTGAGGCATTTACAGCATAATTGAATTGAACTGATCTGTAATATCCATAAAGTAAAATTACATAAAGCTATTTCTGGTATCAAATGACGGCCAGCATAGCTAATGACTAATCACTTTAGTTGCTTAATGCTAAGCATTATATTTTGCTTCAGAGTTGTGAATAAAACCCTAATCAAGCATAATCATTCTAATTTCAAAGAGAATAGTTTTATTGTAATGTTAATTGTATGAGCAGAGCGCTGTGACTGGCTGTGGGTTGGTCAGGAAGGGTTGGATGGACGAAGCTTAGGTAAGTGGTACAACACACGTAGGTCTACACCACCAGTGGTGATTTGGAGGTGTTGTCAAGTCTCATTGGCTTCTCTGACCAAGAACAAGCCCAAAGGCTCCGTGATAGTCTGGGGTTGTATCAGTGCCCTTAGCAAAGTTCATTTCCACTTCAAGACCACATGTTTTCCAGGGACATCTGTGTATTTTTTAACAAAAGAAAAACAAAAGCCCTTCTATTTTGGATCCTCAGTTAATCCCCTTTAAGAACTCTTTCCCGACTTTTTAGGGACTATATTGTATAAACTAAAAACAAAAAATTGATGTTTATATTTATTTGACATTGTCATGGTTGAGTTACTAAAGATGACACTGAGGGAAGTACCGACTCTCAGTCCTACAGACGAACACGTCTAAGTGAGTGAATGAGGAAACTGATGCAACAGTGACTTCCTCCCTTCAGTGTGATGGAACATGGACTTTTTTACTGGCAGAAGAAGGCCAAAACATAGGTCAGGCAGATTTAGGTAACTAACACAGCCCTTACGTTAACACTCGTTCATGGTAAAGGGAAGTGAAATCAGAAATTTCTGTTTGGACGACTAAAACGGGAGGACTCTAGAGGTGACAGAAAGACAGCAAGACTCCTGCCAGCTCCGCTCAGCTGTGAATAACCATCACTCGTCTATTACTCGCCCGCACACGTGGTATAAATACACACATGCTCACTTCCCCCACTGGGAGGAAGTCACTGTAACTGGAGCCCAGTGTCATGGCTTTGAAGTGCAGCCAACACCACAGACGGCGGGACGGATCCCACCACACAAGAGGACAGCCAGATCCCTGTGTGGGCCCATCACTAGACAATTAAAAGTAAAAGCACAGGCAGTTGGTTCCTGACACTGAAATGTTCTGGTCGCATCATACCTGTCGGGGTAATCCCTGTCAGATTTCACACATCTCCTCTACTGCATAACTTTGGCTGAGAACGTTCAAGTTCACTTGCAGAACAGTCACGATGGTCTCTGTTCTAGGTCACCGTCAGAAGCTGGACGAGGTCAAACCTGGCTCACTGGCCTTCTCTGAGAGACTGACTGAGTTGGAACAGCTGAGGCGTAGTTCCATGAGGGTGACCCCTCCTCACCACCATCATCACCACCAACCTTCAGCCAACAGCCGCCAGTCTGCAGCTCTCAACTCCGCAACATTTTCCAGCCCCACTCACTCTCAGATAGCTGCTGGTAAGACAATTCAGACTGCTGTCTTCTGCTCAGCTCTGCTCATATGTGGGTGGTCATCGTCTTTGAGCTCAGGTCCTTGACCAGAGGTTGAACTTCAGAGGTCTATAAGGTGTCTTAAGCTACCTTCATGAGACGTTTTGGTGATTGCTCTGCCTCCATCCCTCAGCTGTGCATTCACAGTGATTGCTGGAGGTGCAATAGTCCCTCCTGGCTCCTTGTTCTACCATCTTAAGTCTCTTTCCTCTTCTTTGCAGTCAACAGTCAGCAACAAGTCCCTGATATCTGTAGTCACAAGGCACTTTTCCATTAGCGAGGGTCTGGAGTAAAACTAGGAGACTGGAGTTGTAACTGGACTGACTCCTTAGTTCTTCCAGCCGTCGTTTAGAGCTATTTGCATATAAACATAACCTAAAGCCAAACTGCTACAGAACTTGAAACAGGTGGTCTGGTTTTGAAGCGATTTTGCCCTGTCCCGGGAACCATCTCAAGTCGCACAGGGCACTTTGAAGAGAGGCATACTTATGAGTTCTCCCCTTGATGCGTTCAATTGTACATATAATTCCAGGACTTACTCACCTCATCCAGCTCGCGTGCCTCTGAGTGGTGCAAGTTACACATCTTTTATAATTGGCTCATTACGTCTGAACTGTCCACTTAAAATACAGAAAGGGGTGGGAATCTCACCCTGAATTCAAACGCTGGTTGAAGCCTTTTCCTGGAGCTGATTCACGAGCACACTGCTTGTATTGTCAGGCTCGTTTCTAGGAAAGCAAAAAACTTAAAATCGTATTCAAAATGCAGCCTTAGGACAAACTGTAGCTACTTTTCTTACATGAGTGCACAGCATTTCATCGTTATGCAGATGACTTATAGAAAAACTGCTATAGAAAAACACTCACATGAATAGTCATTACTAAGAAAAGACTTGGGGCTCATATGATTTTTTTCTTTTCCTTAAGGGATGTTTGTTCTATCATCAGGTCAATATCAGTGTTGGGAAAGTTACTTTTAAAATGGATTTCACCACAGTTTACAGAATGCATTTCCCAAAATGTATTTTGAAACGTATTCTATTAAGTTACTCAGTGTGAGTATCGTATTCTGAATAATTTCTTACGTAATATATTGTCATGCTTTTTACATGCAGATGAATGTAGCAATCACATTCAGTAAATGCAGATTTATATTTTGTTGTAGAAAAATGTCCAGCAAAGATTTTTGTCGTTGATCCACCACAATGTTTAATGATGAATAGATTAAATAACATCTGCTTTCATTCATAACATTTGGAAATTGTTTTTCACGGTCTTTCATCATTATTTTAGTTGACAGCATTTATCTTTCATACTTTCACAGACTGAAACTCATCTGCTAACATTTGTAGTTTCATTTCCAAAACTGTGGGACTTGTAGTTCTTTTTCGCTCCGTTTATGTCCCATTTTTGCTCTGTGTAGCCAAAAAAATGCAGCAATATTGCCGTAATTTAGAAAAATTGCGACCTTCCACATGTGGACTTTAGTTGATTTTGTGTTAATTATTGCAATCGCAAAATCACAAACTCCTGAAGGGACTGTGAGTAGGCCTAGCTTAAATGAGGTTGTCATGGTGTTCATCCACGGTCCCACACAAGGTAGTTAGCAGTAGGCTAAAGTTAGTTTTTAAAAAAAAAACTTCATTGAAAATGGAGTCTTTTGATGCTTACTGGCAAACAGTTTACATGGCATGGTCAGATTTCTTTAAATGTGAAGTGGTGTCTGAATTTCCATGTATTAAATGCATTCCAGGGTCCATTGTGTGACTGACGCCACCAACGTTAGCGGGACGTTTAAATTAAAAGCTCTTATTGCTTGTTCTCTTTGGGTTTCCAGAAAGGTGTGGAATTACCGAAATTAGAGAGGGGATAGCCTAAAGTGAAACAGGAAAATATCACTGTGTAATCCTCTTATTTTAACAAAGTAAGTGTATTTTAATTACCACCTATTTAAACGGTAACTGTAACGGAATACAGTTACTCATAATTTGTATTCTGAATACGTAACGCCAAAATATGTATTCCATAAACATAGAATTTAATTGACCATTAATGAAGTCAAGAAGAAGAAAGATAATTGGGGAATGCTAATTACCCCCATAATTCATTCGTTTTCACCTCGGTGTGGATTTTGACTTGCTCTTTCCAAAATTTTGATTCTCTTATGTTTATGACTATGTTTCAGACAAACCTTAGCTGTCAGACAGATGAACTCACGCTTGTGTCTAGAATATTCTGGTATTCAAGGTGGTCATGGTCGGCTGAATTAGTCCAGTTCCTGTGATTGCAAAACAGGCCCACCCACCCCAACCCCCTAACACTACCGTGGAGGGGTAATGGGTAGGTATGAGGTGTTTCTGAACACCTACATATTGAACAGAAATTGCACAGAAATTGCCTGATTGTCATCACCAACCAATCATCTTGGCTCTCGTGTATCTGTGTGCATCAGCTTGCATCAAACCTTGTGGTTCCTCATTGTGGTTTTACAGAGATCCATTGCGGTCTGTGTGCATATGTGTGTGTGCTGTGCATGTATTTGCCTGTCTTAGCGGCAGAATGTGTGTTGCGGTTGCCGTAGATACTCCATGTGATACCAAGAAATAGAATCTGTTCCTCTTCGGCCTTCGGCGGCAATGATGTTGAGCATATTTGCGTACACCGGATTTCTCCGCTCTGCACATGTTAGCGCGAATGTGTGAGGAAGTATGTGTTGCCTCAAGAAGGAAATGAGAGTCAGCTGGCAGGAAGAGCTACTGTGAGAAAAAAATTAAATAAAAGAAAATGTACAACTGTCAGAAATTTTAAAAAAGAACACTTTATTTTCTGGAAGTATGCAGGCACCATAACCCAGTCCATATACGTCTGGGAGCTGAGGAGACCAGTTGATGGATTCTAGGAGAGAATTCTTATTGTCTTTCAGTGCAGCCCACCGATTCAGCACTTCGAAGCCATGCTATGTATTTTAGCAATGTCTTGCTGAAAGATGCAAAACCCCCCCTGAAAAATCTGTCTGGGTGGGAACACATGTTATTTGATAATGTTTCAGCATTAATGTTTGCTGTCCAGATGTTCATTGCCCCATTTGTTAGGCACCGCTGCTTAGCTGAGCTTCATCCTCCGACCCTTATAGACTGACCCACAGCCAGCCATGGTGGGCTGTTCATACAATTAGCAGCAGAAAAAAATACATATTCTCTTTAAAATATGATTGATTATGCTCTCTTGAATCTTTATTCACAGCTCAGAAGTCAAAATAAAGCTAACCAGTCAAGGAACAACAACTTCTCTTATTTCTTAATTAGACTCAACCAGCAGATTGGACAGCTGCTGCTTAATAAACAGCAGTTAATAATGTTATTAGCAATTGGACACTTTTGAATGACTCATTGCATGAAGACCACCTAAGCACTACTGAGACTGTAAGTGCCCATCAATATTTTTGCTAAGTGAATGGATATGGCTGGACAGGTTTTGGTTTCCATGGTTTCCTAAAAGAACTTAAAATTCTGGACTTATTTGACAGCAGGACACGTTTTCACTTGGTTTATTTATAATAAGCTTTGATCCAGAGATGACAATGTTTCTGGATTATGTTCACACGTGTGCTTCTTACTGTAAGGCTAGTTCCTGGCACACAGAGATTCATTCGATTCTCAGAAACCTTTGGTGATATTATGTACTGACATTATTTTAAAGTTGATTATAAGGAATGTTATTACCACATATTATTCACAGATTTCCATTGCTCGTCTTTACTTCTGAGCATGATCCATGATCTTAATTTTAACTAAAGATGTTCCTCCAGCTGTTTCTTTTTACTCCTACATACCTTTCCTGCCTCTTGTTGCCCACGATCCAACTGTTTTGAGACTTTTTACTGCCATGAAATTCAAAATTAGATAACATTTTTCATGACATGGTAAAATGTCTCAGTCTAAACATCTGATGTGCAGTTCTAAAAATGAAAATACCAACAAACAGCCATTATAAAAGCACTCCCGACATCACTGTTTTTCTTTCTGTTCCCCCTTTCTTTCCTTTCCTCTAAAGACTCTCCTGTTCATCACCTCCCCCAGCAAAGCTTTCATTTCTCATTTAAATTTTTTATCTTCCTTTCTTTCACTTCTCTTTTTCTCCAACTCTTGAGTTATGACTACTGTACAAACAAGTCAACTGATCTCAGATTTAAAGTATGTGATGATATAAATGGAATTCATGTGCTTCAGTGCAGTAAACGTACACTTTTCCTGCTGTTGGACTACTTACAGTTCAGAGAAGATTTACACGATACTGATAGTTGCTGGAGTGAATGCTGCCGCCAGATTTCCTCTTCATGGAGCTGCTCCACTCTAGCTAGCTCCTCTATCTATGAATAATCAGGAGGAATTGGTGGACACCATCTTGGCAGGAGAAGACTCCGCCCAATGGTGTTAACCCAAAAGCGAGCAAATGGGTGAAGCAGACAAACCTGGCATTCCACTAGAAGGCGTCCACCTTAACTCAGTTACCACAAATTAACTATTCTTGCTTAACTTAAGTCCTGTGGAGATGACAGAAGTTCTGACGCACCCAAGTCACATGACTGATGACACAGCCTCTCTTTTCAATTTGTGTCAAAAGTACCTACTTCAAACTATATACCATTTTTTCAATTTCGTTGATAAACAAAGAAAAATATAATTTACAGATTTACAAATTTACTTTCCCCAAATAAGCAGTTTATTCTGAAGAGAGTGCTCTGTAAGTGAGCTAATTTACAAGCAAAAGAAAAGAAAAAAGAATGCAAAGATACTTCTTATTGGTCAACAAATGTGCCACATCAACCAATTAAAAAGCCATATGTGGCAACATATTTCATAAGGAGGAAGAGCATTCAAATAGTTGTAATTTGGTAAATGTGTAAGCACTTTTTTCCATTTTTAAGTTATAAAAAATGCTTTGCTAAGCATGCTAAAATAATGTTTTCCTACTCAGGTTTTATTTATTTATTTGTTTCTTTGTAATCCACTTTGTTAATATGGTACATCAATATAAAAATATAGTATAGACACATGTGAGGTTGCATATAGCAAGGGGAACAGTTAGTAAGGTGAAATATAAAGGTAAAATCAAAAGTATTTAAAAAAATGGCCAGTTATACCCTAGGCCCCATAAGATTAAGCTGTGATGCTAACCAACATTACCCTCAGATGTCTTCTTCTGAAATGAGGGTTGAAACAAGAACTGCCAGAGCCACAGCCGATCCATCGATGGCTGAACGGACAGAGCAATAACAGTGGTCAGACTGTAGCCACATCTCAGATCCCAGCCTTCGTCCCTAAATGTTTCCAGGCTAACCCAGAACCAACCGTAGCATCTATTAGTACACTAAAACAGCACAAGAAGTCATACTTTCTTGAAAAGAGCATTAATCCTCTCCCCTCTTAGCTGTCAAATTGAAACTCAGATGTGAAGTTCACCAAATAAGCTAAGGGCTAAAGGTCTCATTATACTTCTCCAAGTCCTCACTCCGTAGACACCTAGTTGCATTGACGGAGACATGGACCTTTCAGTCTTCTCCGTTGTTTGGTGAGTGCTGCAAAGCAATTTATCTCCAGGATAATAGGTGGTGTCTTTTTTTCTGAAGCCTAGCCTACTATCCTATGACGTCTATGGTCGACATCATTTTTACCTCAGCCTGCCACACACAGACCTGAGGTCCGTTTCAAAAGGCGAGGTTACCGAACCCTGGGCCACAGGGTTCAATTGATCCGGTTTTAGAAACTATGTGCTGTGTTGACTAAACCTGGTCGGGAGTAGTTTTACTTCAACATACCAGAATTTCTCCTCTTCTTATTAAGCTGCAACGGGGTTAAATTTAATCAGAAAACCAATCATGTAACGATCATTATGGAGACATCTGAATGATGACGTGTTGTATTTGTGTCAGTGACACATACTGAGGATCAAACTAGGCATGACTTGGACTGGTGACACCCTGATTTTTTTTTTTTAATCTTTTTTTAAAGAGCTTTAAGTCCTTTTTGTTAGAGTTTGCCAAAAAAAACAAACAACTGTAATCTTATCCTTCTGCAGTGGAGTGAGTAGCTAGCTGACCAGTCACAGACATGCTCTATCCATAGGCTCTTTTTGGCAGATAATTAATAATGACGGAGCCGACGAAGAAGTATAACCAGGCTTTAGAAGCTAATATGATGATAGCTAGCTGTTAACATCAAAGCTAGCTGTTAAGATCAAAGATAGAAACGTAACTGAATGAAGCCCTGGCAACCTAAAAAACTGTAATCAGTTAGCTGAGTGTCGGTAGTGGAGACCATGTTACATCTGATGTGAGGATGGCACAACAGATTTGATCAGAACAAATGCAAGGTAATGATAGTTATCATCATAACTCAGAAAGATAAACTAGCTAGCCTGTTGTGACTGAGTTTCAGTGGGCAGTTTCCAGCAACTGCCCACCTAATTGTATCTGTTCTTGTGTGTTGGATACATGGACCAGATGTGGCCATCGAATAGGTCGGGTGGGTCAGGCATATTGAAACATATTTTCTTTTCAGTAAAAATGATTATGCTATGTTCTGCCCCTATTCTCAGCTTAATGGTAAAGTTCACCAAAAGTGTTAAAGCAACACCGTGGAAGGTTGGTTCAAGCTTCCAGTTTCATCATGATTGCCAGCTGACATAGTCCTAAAGAAGGTGATGTAAAGGTGCCCAGGCTTTGGTGGTTGTGTGATTTGTCTTGGTGTAAGTTGAACTACCACTAAACTAATTTTAGAAACCTTTTTGGAGTTCTGTTGTGTTGCTTTAAATAGCTAAAGTGATAGCCTTTAATTAAACATAAATTAGTACAGTTATCATTGATGCAAAATCTAGCTAAGGAGATCAAAACAACCAGGCTCTAAATATGTTTATTTCTGCTGTAAAGTTGGACATATGACATGACAACTTTTGGAGTCAGCTTCTAGTGGTCATTCAACAAACTGCATTTCCACATTGAATTCAGTTTGGACAACTTTGGCAAACTTATTTATCTACTTTTGTATCCTTCAAGGCTTACTGACAGAAGCTTATATTGAACACAACCTTTGACACAATTGATGCGGTTCAATATTTTATCTTCTGTTTTTTTTTTTTTTCAAGTGTTAAGTAAATATCAGGAACATATCTGCTCTAACATTCTGATGGCCGACTTGTCAGCGTGATGTTTTTTGGATGAAATGCCTCGCCTCTGAGCATCAGCGCTCCCCAAAGCTCCATCTTTGGCCTCTTCTTTCCTATTTATAGTCTTCCACTGAGACACATTATCTGTGAATACAAAATTCAATATTGTGGTAATGGGAGCAGCATCCAGATCTGATTCCCATTAAAAACAGTGAGAAATGCAGTTCGCATCAGGTCACCAAGGTCTCAAAGTGAAAACAAGTGAAGGGTGGAGCTACTGTGTTTAACATGCTGAACATCAGTGAACTTCGTTTGCAGTTTGGAACAAATCCAGGGATTCTGACTTTCACTTTTCTTGGCCAACAGCATCACAAAGAGGCACCTTCTTCACACAGTTCAAGGTGCAATAGACCATGTCAAAGCACTCACCACGTACATCATTCCCTTTTACGAAGGAAACTTAAACAGTCATCATGTATCACATCCACTCCAGTGAAGATGGGCAACTGTCTTGAATGTTTTCCACTCATCTATCAGTGTAAAAATGTTGGATTTATAACCCTTTATGCTACAACACTTAAAGTACAGCAACAACTTCTTTTTTAAGACCATTGCTTATGTCTTCCCCTTCCGTTTCTGCAGAAAAACAAGTTTTATTTTTCAGTTTTAAAGCTTTTCACACGAAAACAGAAACTCATGATGTTTGGCAACATGAAAACAAATAGCAGAAGTAAGAAGGCCAGCGAGCTTGATGACGTGAAATGAAAATCTAGTTCCACAATATCATTTCCCCGCTGATACATGACGGCTTGATATGACCAGTCCATCTACTGCTACTCATGACGGGTTTGAGCGTTTGAAACACCACATCAGATATGTTTTACTCCTATCCCAACTATGTTCGATCATGCAGCTTAAATCTTCCATTTTCTCTCTGCTCCAGTGAGGACAGTAGTTTTCCTCTTGGTTCCACTGCTCCCCGCTCACTTTGCTGTTATTGCTTACCTTCAGACAGAGAGAGTTTGAGGATGATTCTTTTTAGTTGTATTGACTGGATTGAAATGACCTCAGAGAGGACCACCAGATGCCCTTGGGGCCTATAAATAAAGGAGGTCCAACAAACTCAGCTTTTAATTTCAAAACAAGAGTGTAGAGTTGGTTCATTCAGCTCCAAGTTACTACAGCAATAAAGAGAAATCATCGTTGGAGCTTGGTTACCATGATTCACCATAGCAACAGCAAATAAACGAAAAAGATCTTCCTCTTCTTCTTTGTTGAATCAGAGCTTTTATTGCGATCACGAGGTACATGTGAGCTCATTTTTCTGCAAAAAGAGAAACATGTGAAAGACAGTTTACGTGGGAGAAGTTGCAGAGCAAACGAGTGCGTAATTTACATAGTTAATGACCGTTGTCTTATGGGATGGAATGTAGGTGTGTTATTGACTCTTCATAAAGGTGAAATTGACACCATTAAATTATAAAAGCATGATTCAGACTGGTAACTTGAAAGTAACTTACTAAAAATGTATTTTAAATCATTAATGATATTAACTTCTGAATCATGTATACTACTAAAAGTGTGATGTTTTGGTAAGGTTTGGTGTTCAGTTTTGTTAGGATCTTGGTTTTTCAGTGTTGGTGTTCTTGGTTTATTACTCCTTTTGCTCTGTTCTGTTTCTTTTGACCTGGCTCTCTGTTTTTAGTTGAAGGTTTGTCATGTTGTTTTCTGTTTCTGTTACCATTAGTTTCTTGTTTTATTTTAAAGCCTTGTCTGTGTCTAGTTATATTCTGTTTGACCTTCCTGATCCTCGTTTCTCTGATGTGTTTCACCTGCGTCTCGTCAAGTTCACCAGGGTACAGCAAACTATCTGTTCAGATCCTCTATATATTTTCCTGATATAAATGTAGACCAGTCCAGCATCTTCAGTAAAAAGACCTATCATTGTTCAGATGTCTCCAAAATACACGTTATGAAATCGATTATCTGATAAATTGAATCCAAAAACATGAAGTGCAAGAAAGCGATAAAAAGTTAAGGTTTGTGGACCAAAACCTGCTGTTGACAAGGTTATGTTCACAGAATTACCATGATAACAAACTCAGAGTATAAGCTCCTTTGGCTTCTGAAATGAGCTTAACTGAAGTTAAGTGGATTTTAGTTTCCTCGCTTTGTGAAATGGAGTTTGCACATAACTTACTTTCTGAAACAAACCTCTGCTATGTACACCCTTTCGAAACTTTTAACTATTTTTTCTTTTAATTCCAGCATGTCAGACTATATCATCTTAAGGCCACATTAGCATTATGATTAGCATCAAAGAGTCAGATGCACAGCAACTGCATTTCGTTGCTCTGTACCTATACACGGGTAATGACAATAAAATTGAATCTAAATCTAATCTAACTACATAAGTAAATTTAAATCTGTCTACTTGTTTTTTTTTCTTCTGTAATTAACTGTTAATATCAGATATAAATTCCCTAGTTTTATAGATATTTGGCACACTTGACAGATAAATCTACCTGCAGGCCACAAAAAAGTGCCTTCACTGACTAGTGAGGCACAATAACAGTATGTTCTTGTTTCATTTTAATTTATATTCTTTTCTTGGTGGCTAAGCTTAGCATTTTTAGTTCCCTGTTTAGTGTGATGCACCAGTGTAAAACCTGATTTATGCTTCTGCGTAGCAGACACGTACATAGACCAGGCCCTATGCCATCTTTTGTTGTGTGCATTGCTCTGTAATACACCACTATGATCATTTCTGCAGCACTGTAGCCAGCATTGCTGCACTTCCTTTTCTTTACTTCTTTTAATTAGCTCATACTTAGCAATGGAGAAAATATGAGTTGATGTTGATAAATGTTCAGCATCAGTCATTTCTGCAGACATTGGAGCAAACTGTCATTCTACATAACTTACAGTACAGTACAGGCCTAAAGTGTATTCTTTGTGCACTGCCGCTGTCCAAAAGCAAAGAAAATATACTTCATTAGAAAAAGCATGTTCTTGCTGATCTTCTTTATTTAAAATGTCTTCCTTCTTTGTGACATTTTCTTTTTTTAGAGATTTTTCTTTCAAATCATCACTCAAGCACAAAAACTATTTAAGGGAATAGCTTAGAGATACTGCCACCCAGTGGGTAGAGAGCATTATGGCACAGGTAACAAAATCTAAATATATTGTAGGACATGTAATTCTGCTCCATGTATGTCTCTAAAAGACCGTTTAGAGTTGTGTTGTAAATTCATAATTATTTTGCATGTTCTTGTAAAATGAGTGCCTCTTAAAATGACATATAGATGGCTGAAAAGTTTTAGAAAATTTCTCTTACTCTGAAAAAATTTAACTGTTTTCCTGCTCTGAAGTCAGTAGTTACTCATCCCTCTCTGTCTCTGTGTCTCTCAGACTCCAGACAGATACAGTCCTCTCCATCCTGGTCTTATGATCAATCATACCCCTACCTTGGCCAGATAACCACACCCACTGTCCACACAGCCAATCCACTCTCACCTGGTCGCTCTTCGCTTGGTGACCTGTCCAGTCGCCTCACAGGTAACACAGCGGTGGTGTGTTCTCATGGACAGGAGGGTTCCAGTTCATCCCTGATCTCTGATGTTTCCTTTGTTTCAGGTCCTGACCTCGCCGCCTTCAGTGACCACAGGATGGCATTAGAGCGGCCTTTCAGCTCCCTTCCCTCCCTGCCTGACACCCGGTTCTCCGACCCTCGGGTGCACTACCCTCCAACTGCAGCCGCGTTCACCTACAACCCATCCCATAGCACTGTCTCTAACAGCGCCCTTGGCATCACCATGGCTACAGCCATGGCAACCACCCCAACAGGGCGCTACCACACCTACCTACCTCCCCCCTACTCTGCCAATGGCCCACACCAAGCTCAGAACGCACCCTTTCAGTCCACGTCATCACCATACCACCTGTACTACTCCACCACCACTGGATCCTACCAGTTCTCAATGATGGCTGGAGGGGGCAGCAGTGACTCGCGCTCCCCGCCAAGGATCCTGCCACCATGCACCAATGCCTCCACAGGCTCATCACTCCTGCACCCATCTTTGCCCAATCAGAACGAGGGGGTAGGCGTGGAGGTGGAGTCCAGCCACAGTAGTTCCCCTTCAAACATGGGCGCTGCCGAAGCTGTGTGGAGACCTTACTAAGGCCATCCAGAGTGTCATGTCACAGCTGACACCGCAAGACCAGATCAAAGTGACTTCATTGTAGGCATAGTGACTGTGACCCAGCTAACATGCCCATGTGTAGATGTGGATTACTTCGGGTTAATGTGGGGAGGACAAACCTACACTTACCCCCCAGAACACCCACAGGGGTTTCGTGTGGGATAGCCCAAAGAGGACCCGAAGCAAATATGTACCTTTGGGCCTCCATGTGACTTTTCTGTAAGCAACCTGCAGTGGGACCTGTCCATAAGAAACCTACAGAAGCTTCATATTTGTTAGATCATGCAGTCTTCATTGTAGATTTGTCCTCTGGGTGCAAATGCTGATTTTCTTTGGCCAACCCACAGTGGAGCTTGTCCATAAAGTTCCATGTGGCATTAGGACATCACCCTCATCTCCCACAGGGGATGAGGGTGATGTCCAACAAAAAGTGTTGGATATCATACAGGTAGGCTTGCCTATAGGAAGCTCACATAAACTATCATTTAACCCAGTTATTGCCCACTAAAGTTTTCCCTTTTTGGGCATCTGTGTAAAATTTAAGTGGTCAATCCACAGTGGGACTTGTCCATAAATTACCCACAGAAGCGCCATGTGGGTTATCCTACACAGGACCTAAACCAAACTCTTGTATTTTAGGTCCTCATCTGGGTTTTGTGAATAGCCCACAGTGTGACCTGAACAACCACAGAAGCCCCATGTGGGTTAGCCCATGCAGGGTCCATTGCAGCTTCACCTTCTGGGCCCTTGTGAAATTTCTTTGGGCCCAAGACCTCCCTGGATGAACCCATATCGGGGCCACCATATATTTGCCTTTTGGGGCATATGTGTGAATTTTTAGTGGTTGACCAACAGTGGTTCTTGCCTGAAAGCATCCCACAGCCCAGAGTAGGTTAGCTCATGTGTTGCCCACAACAATTTTTTTCCTCCTATGGGTTTTTCTGTGGGCGTCTCACACATGGGCCTGCCCCTACAAAAATCCCACATAGACTCTCTGTGGTTTAAACTACACAGGCCCCAAAGAGCCTTCATCAGGTATTTTTATAGGAATCCCATTGAAGGAACACTGCTTTCTTTGAGCCCTCATTTTAGTAAATTTCTTCCCCAGAAGAACACATTTGCATGTGACTTGACATTCAACTATTTTGGAAAACACCTGTGTCTGGATTCTGGCTCAGAAAGATCTAATGAAAAGTCTCCATTGATGAAAAGTGTTGACTTGTTCACTTGGAGTTGAGTTGTACATGATCCTGGGGTCTTTTGTACCTTTCAGGAGTGTCCACTCTGATCCACCAACATAACAACTGAATTTTTCTGATGGATGACACAGGAAGTGTCAGACAGGAGTGGCTTTTCAAAATAAAACACAGCCTGGTTTTGTATGACATCACATATGCATCCCAGGAACTGAAAAAAAAACTTAAGTCAGTTTAAATATATAGCAACAGTTGACCATAAAGGTTGAGGTAGACATACAGATCCAACTTTTTAAACTCTTGTGCAATGGCATTGAGCGGGGGTTGGAAACAGGATTGTAAATCCAGATGACCTGCAACATTTGTGTTCACTGAAGCAGCGTAAGCTGCTTTTTAGCTTCATTTGTGGACAATAAAGGACCACCAGGGAAAAGAATCAGGAAGTACACACATGACGCAGTCCAGATAGAAGACACATTTGAGCTTAATCTGGGCTACTTATGACTCAGTTACGGCACTGAAATGTGGTATGTCACATGGACATTAACAAACTGGGCCATTTCAACAGCTAGTTCTGACATGGGACATGTTGAGCATTTTGAGGGTCAGTTGTGGCCAAGAGGCCCAAAGGAGCATCAGACCAAAGAGTTTGGGCCAAGTGTTGGATGTTGACCACCACAAATATGGTGACTCTCGGCAGATTTATTGTTCATGCTAACAAACTCACAAGAACTTTTTACATAAATGTGTTCCATATTGTTAATTATTCAGTTCCCGCATTTCTTCTTGGTTCGTGCAGACATTTAACTCAGCGATTAAGTGAAAGGACTTTCAAAGGAACAGCACTGGTTATGTTCCCATGAACAGCAATATTCCCACTAATGCTTTCATTCCAAGTGAGATAATTACATCGGAGAGGATGTGCTGTCTTTACTGAGTTCTCTGTGTGATTAAGTCTCCACTGGGACTGTATGTGATCGGTCCACCAGTAGGCAGCGCTCCATGCATGAAACCCTGCCAGTCTGGTCAGACACCGGGGTCGGACCCATCAGAACTCCGGCCAGCAGCTGCTCTCGCTTCAGCCACCTCAAATGGACTGAATGGAGACGAACTGGGAACATTGTGGATCTGCAGAAACTACGTGCATGCAGCAGCAGTAGCGACTGGCCTGGCCTCAAGAAGACCTGGGTTTTCTTGAATAGATGTCCTCATGCCAAATACTGTGACGCGTCAGTCTGTGTGGCTGTATTTTTTTGTGCAGCAGCCCTCTCACTCAGTCTGCATCCAGGTGGACGTGTTTGAGTAAAAATTTGGATTGTTTGGACCTCCAGCACCTCCTCAGCACCACTGAGAAACCAGAGCTGAAACTTTGTCGAACACTTTAACTTATTTCTACAACACCTGTTCAGTGGCATGTCACGTTTCCGTGTGTGAGTGTGTGTCACATTTACAGTCATGTGAAAATGTTGGTACACCCTCTTTTAATGAAAGCTAAACAGAAATCATCTGATCATAGTGAGTCTTAGTTCAAATCAAATACATCCTCAGATGGACTTTCCTGTCACCGTTCCATTATTTATTTATCCCAAATGAAGCCAAAAAAAAAGTCCAAATATTGTTCGTGCATCGTTTACACATCCTTGTAGATTAAAATCTCAGTGTTATTTTGTAGCTATAACTATTTGTTTTAGCTGCTTCTTGCAACATAAAAAAAAAAAATCAGTGGGTTGATAAACAAGTTTACGGTATTATTTTCACAGCAGGATGAAGCACATGCAGTGCCATTGCGCTACAACGTGATCGTAACAAGACAATTAGAGACATTTCCATTGTAGAACATTTCCATCTTTTCCTGGTCTCCGTGTGTGTATGTAACTGCCATTTTCTGGAAAGGTATAAATTCAGATCCCCTCTTTTTTTTTAAAAAAGGAGGCACCACTTGTGTATATAAGGTAAATCCCCCCATTCTCAAACTGGGTGAGACGCCTAGCGAAGTAATGATTACATTTTATATGTACAACGCTATTGGCTAAAAGCCAATGGGGTAAAATTGGCAGAACATTTTACGTACATGTTACAGAATGTCGGTGTGAGCTTGGGGTAGATTTGCTGGGATGTCCACTTGGAAGATTGATAACTGTCAATCAACTGTAATGTTTCTCACCATAGAACATTGAACTCTTCG
The DNA here is from genome assembly GCA_037176975.1 of Arrhamphus sclerolepis. NCBI lineage: Eukaryota > Metazoa > Chordata > Actinopteri > Beloniformes > Hemiramphidae > Arrhamphus > Arrhamphus sclerolepis. The sequence goes on along the minus strand of JBAMYA010081430.1, from coordinate 1,749 downwards.
TTGGTTGGTCTTATAATCCTTTCCAGATTTCTCCTTTTCCTGTCCTGATCTGTAGCAACAGTTGCTTCTCAAAGTCTATTGCTTACATCTTTCCCTCTTGGTATTATGTTAGTACACCTGAATCCTCCAAACCAGCAAACTGCCAAAGGGCTGATGATTAGCAGCACACCTGGCTGCACGTATCCCCCATAAATCCTACAGAAGCAGTAAGGAGGTACTTAGAGTTGCCCACATGAGTTTTATTTTCTTTTTGACTTCATTCTTTCTTTCAATAAAAGAAAAAATGTTACTTATTGTTTGTTCATCTGAGGTTGTGTTTACTTAATTCACAAGTCCCACTATGACCAGATAGTTTAATTATGTATTTTTCACAAAACAAAACAAAAAAACAAACAAAAAAAAACATTATTAAAAGACTGGGTACTAACTTTTCTACATGACATAATTCACTGAGGATTTATATTGTATATATTAACTGTTGTAAATTACTGCATTTAATCACCATCTGTCCCTCTCACACAAACACACATACTTTTTTTGACATTGTTTTGATGCACATTTGGTTTTGATATATAAAAATATTCTTGTGCAGAAAATCCAGATGTTTCTTGTCTGATTTGTATTTCTGTCATCTCTTTCTAAAGTCTTCGACTGAGTTCGTACGAAACCACACGGAGCTGTTCCTCATCCACACCTGGCAACTGTCAATAAACATCTCTTTATTTTTACATTCATTGATAGAATGTGAGCTTAAAATGGCACTTTACTGCTCATTTTTAATGATGCCTTGATTAGTTTGCAGTTGAACCTGATTCCAAAAAAAAAAAGAAAAGAAAGGAAACTGAGCAGTTTTTGGCTCAAGTGTTTTCTGATTGGTCGAACTCCAGAAGGCCTGCTGACAGGCAGAGGTGGACATTCCATTGTGATGTCATCCACAGGTTTCCTTTAGTGAGTTTCAAACCTGAAGCTCAGTTCCCTTAGATGCTCCTTCAAAAGAGTCACTTCACAGTCCTTTCTCATGCAATAAAAATGTTATTTTGAGAAAACACATTTTTCAATTCTTTTTTAAAACCAGTATCAGCATCAATACAGGTGTTGGTTCCAAAACAGAGAAAAGCTCTATTGAGCTTTATTTTTATGTGCCCAGCTTTGCAGCAGAAATAAAGATATTTACAATATTTGGTTTCCAAAACAGTTTTGGTCTCTGTAGCAGAGTTCACATGAACGAAAAAAGCAAGCTTACATATCGCTGCTTTCTAGTGTATGGACCACTGAAGACCACGCACATTAGCAAGATCCATTTATTTAATGGACCAAATTACTATAATCCTATAATTACTTCTACCAATAAAATTACATTATAGTTGGCATACATGACACCTAGGCAGATGTTTGTGCTACCAATTAGCCTAAACAGCATGTCTTTGGGGTAGGAGGCAATCAGAGTACTTGAAGTAAACCTACACAGACAGGAAGAACATGCAAACTCCACACAGAAAGACCAGCTGAACCAAAATAACCAACTGGACCTTCTTGCTGTGAAATGTCAGTGCTAACCACTGAACTACTGTTGTTGATCTCAGAGTAGGATCCAGCATCACCAGAGTAGGACTCAACATCACCATGGTAGGACCCAACATCACCATGGTAGGACCCAACATCACCATGGTCAAACCCAACATCACCATGGTAGGACCCAACATCACCATGGTAGGACCCAACATCACCATGGTAGGACCCAACATCACC
>JBAMYA010081419.1:0-23278 GCA_037176975.1 Arrhamphus sclerolepis | reverse complement strand
TGCATTGCATGATGGTGGGTACTTCTGTTGCTTCTTTGTCATACCAATAAATCACATTTCTTCCCACTACATGCACAAGTAGCCAGATACCTTCACAGGGTCCTGCTCCAATGTTGATTTCATTAGCTAGCACTGCATCCGTGTGTAAGCCCAATTTGATTAGCCGACGCTTTTGTTGAAACTTGAAAAGTTTTAACTTTTTTGATAGGATCAATGCTTCCAGTGACACACAAGAGAGCACTCATTTTTATTTTGGCAACACTTGATGCCAACTCATTCAAAGTCAGCAAGGACAGCTGCCAACATGCACGTGAGCAATTGGTGGTTCTGTATGGTGTCAATTTCTTGGTTTCAGATTTTGGGCTTTGATACACAATTGACGCCATAGTTCTGTGTCCTGTACATGTCCAGTGTGTCCAGTAATACAGAATCTGTAAACTTATGTTGATGTATTTTTTGAGTGTATTAGACCCCATCTACTCTCTCTTCCTTTCCTCATCTCTCCAAGCTGATTCATCATGCTGAAAACAAACACATCAGGCATCATGTGAGGCTTTCATTTGCCTGAAATATTGTATTCGGTATGGTGAAGTGGACTTGGTTTGAATTCCTCTGAGTTTCCACATCTTTGAGATTAGAGGGTAGTTGATAATTGAAAATGAAGGAAGGCAATATCTCTGTTCAGTTCTGACTATTTTTACCCACGTCTACCTGTAAACAAGACCGGATTATGTGTTAACATGGCGGGTTACAAAGATGGAAAAAGGGAAGAAAAATGAATCTGCATTATGTGTGCTGGGAATAAAAAAATAGCCTTTTTCTGCTCCTCACAAGGACAAATGGTTTTGCAAGACAGATTCATAAGACGCCTGTGAACATGTGATCTACAGTGTGGTATATGAAACGTGTCTCTTGGATGGCAGTATATGTCTACATCCTGCAACTCACTACTTTGAATGTGTTTGTATGGCATATTTAGTGTCCTATTCCTTTTTTCTTTTTTCTTTTCTTTTGGGGAGGACTTTTTTTTCCCCTTTTCTTTTCACATGTTGATGGCAAACTAATCACCTAAAATTAGGGCACACTTAATTATTCATGGCAGCGTCATAAAAAGCAAACTGCTATATGTTTATATTTCAAGGAGCATTTCATTCATTTTTCAAATTAGGTTATTTTATTTAGTTTTTTTTTTTTAATGGTTACTAGTATTTCAATATTTTAAGATGCAAGTGTATTTATTTTAAACCCATCAAAATCATAACTCCACCCTTGTTTTTGCTGTGCTTTTATATTTAAGTAATTTAAAAAGGGAACAAATGCCTCTGTCCAATAACCTTGGGGACTTTTATCATTTTGTGGACAAGTCATTGAAAATTTCTCTTCTTTGAAATTTTAATGACTGTGTGTGTGTGTGTGTATATGAGTAGTTCAACTGTGTGGGCTTTCTTTCCCTTATTTTAAAATCAAAGATGTGCTATTTTTATAAAAAAAATTTAAAAAAATCCAGTTTTAATGGAAATAAAATTATGCCAGAAATAACTGCTCGTTAATCAAGGTAACTTCAATTAATCATGATATTGATTTGAGATCATATCGCCCAGCCGTACTGTAACATGCTGTTAAGTTTTATCTTTGCTTCACAACAGTTTATTAAAGTTAACAGAATACACCCAACAACGGATCGCCATTGCAGGAAAAACAATTGTTTTAATTCCATTTTATCTTTGTCCTGAAACAGTGAGTCGTAAAGTGACTATTATAATTGCTAAACGCCGTATGCTGCCACTGTCTTAGTCGGGTCACAGCTCTGTACTGTATCTGCAAGACCTTTCAGATTCTCCTGAGGCTTTCAGATGCATCAGTGTAGCTACTTGGGTACTGGTCTCCAGTGCTGATTTCTTTCTGAATGCAGGTTTGTGTGGAGCTTCCCCTCTGGCAATGACAGTATGATTTATGGAGTAGCAGCAATCTGCTATCACAGAAAACAGGTGTTTCTTTCTAGAGACTGACAGACAACACACAGGCAGGATTTAATATGTGGGGATGAGAAGATAACTGAACTATTGTCTTTCTTTTAAATTTCTGTGGTATTTGTGGTTGCAAAGAGGGAACAGTGAACAGATGAGGCCCACATAAGAGATGTGGGAATACCAAGTTTTGTTTTATTTAATGTTTCAGTTCTTGAATAAATGCAAAAAACCATCTCAATAGGGCTAGTTGCTTCCTTGACAAAGCTATGTACCACTGTGTGTACTGGGTGGAGTTTCGCTCCCAGTAATTGAGTTGGGATACAACAATAACAATTTTCTTTCCCTATTCCTTTTCTGGTTCTCTGACCTGCCTTTGACTAGGATTTTCTTTCTTAGGGTGCACTCGCTCTCACCACTTTATGCTGTGTTTTGCCAAGGCATGATTGACCTGCCCTCCAGAATATCCTTCTGGTCTGCACTCACATTACCCCAGTTGTGCTTCAGCTCAATTGCGGCCTGTGTATTTGTTTGCTCAAAGTGCAAATGATCTCAGAGATTGAACACAACGAAGAACGGCACACGAAATACGATGGCAACTCTACTGACTTTGTAGCTTGAGTCTTTCTAGTCAGATACAGCCCTCTCACATCTTTGAATTTCTAGAATGTGCCATTAAATGAACCTGTCACATCTACATGTTAGTGTTTCCAATATTTTAAGCTTCAAGGAGGAAAGACGCCCTAATGTCTTTCTTGCATCTATACTATATTGGAGGGATCTTTGGCTTGTGCCAACTAAATGAGAGAAAACAAGAAGACACACAAGCATAAATCTGTTTATTGTTTCAGAAGATTTTGTATCCATTGGGTCTTCACAGGCAACTTCTGTCTTAATTATCCATTATTTGCTCCTTAAACTGTCAGCAACTATAAAGTGGGTCTTTTGGGACTAATGCTGTCACCATTAAGACGTCTTGCATTACGATTGCCATATAAATAATTACAGTGCATGTTCAGTTGTCTTTTCCTATTAATTTTTAAACCACCAATAAATCATAAACCTATTAATAAACTAATGGTGCATATCAGTCATCTATTGGGAAAAGATATCAGTCAGTGGATTTTAAAACATTAAGATGAAAGATAATTCTTTGAAAGTTCATCACTTTTTTTAAAACAACATTCATGATTTGTGTTTTACAAACTGTGTGCATTTGTTTATTAGGTAATGAAGGCTGAAGTTTAAATCTTCGTGTCGGTCCAGGTGGCAGCTGATGCTCCTGACAGGCAGCACGTCATCTCCTACTCTCTTTTCACCGTTATTATCAGCCTTTGGGAGATAACTATTGATCTCTGTGGCCATCCTTTCTCTGGAAGGCCACATTTCTCTTACATTCATGCACCTTTTTATGGATACAAGGGAAAGATGACAGAAGAAAAATGTCTTCAATATAGCCATGTCATATAAAACCAGCAAGAGCTGTGAATCAGTCATCCAAAGAGATTCAGAAGTGATAAATAAAGATCCTAACTAATGTGGTTGTTACAACCTCGATATGCTGATCCACGTGCTTCACTATACAGAGGCTGTGGTATACTGAAGCCTCCAGCCCTTCAGCTCCTGGTCACTTCTGTCCCATGCTGCTTTTCACTTCACACACACACACGGGACAACAACCCAGGAAAGAGAAGAGGGTGCGGCTCTAAAACTGACTTGGGTCATCTTTTTTTTCTCTCTCTCTCTCCCTCTCTGCTCCATTTATGGTTTCATTCCTCCACCTCCCTCCCTTGTTTGAACTTAGTTCTCCAGAGCTTAATGTCTCAGGCTTTAACATAGACTAATCATAGCGTGTTTTCTTTTGTAGATGGCTGCAATCAGGAAGAAGTTGGTGATAGTTGGGGACGGTGCGTGTGGGAAAACCTGTCTTCTTATTGTCTTCAGTAAGGATCAGTTCCCAGAGGTCTATGTCCCCACTGTGTTTGAAAACTACATCGCCGACATTGAAGTCGATGGCAAACAGGTACACATTGTTCAGAATGTCTGCTTTGTATTCATTTTGCATTGATGATATTTAAAAAAAAAAAAAAAAATCAATCATCAGTACAGTAAAGTACTCCGGCACAATTCCATGCCATGCACTGAACAGCGCTGTAACTCAAAAGAGGACACTGAATGTTATGACTGCATTTCATTCCAAATTGTTCATGCTTCATTAAAAATATATGCATTTCAGAGGAGCTACAATAGAAAAAGAGATGATTACGTGTCAACATGAATATATAACTTCGTTTGACATCATTGAACATTTTACTGCAGAATGAGTGCAATCAGGACTCTGACTACATCTTTCACCTCTGATGAGAAATATTCCTGAGATGAGGTATTTTTATGTGTCATTCTTGATCCTGTTGGTTGGAAACCACGTGCCACTGTGGTTTTTCAGAATACGTGTGTGTTATGAGCAAACCCTTGGGTCATGTTATTGCCAAAAAGCAACAATCCTTGAGCCAACAACAGGAAGTGGATCTTTGCCACCTTCCTGAGCGTGCACCATGAGTAATATCCCATTTCCTATTCCTGCTTCCTGTGCTGAAAAATATGGGATCAGGGTCTGATTTTCAGCCTTTATAATTTCAAGTTAATTAGTCTCTATATATTTAATATCAGTTTAATAAAGTGAAGATCTCATTTGTTACTGTATAACCAACCTTTTACTGCACACACAGAAAATAAAAACGGTTGTCTTGAGAGACACCTGGTGGTGACTTGAAAACACCATAGACTTGAGTGTATGATGGAGCTTCTGTAGGAAAAATGCACCTCAGTAATCTGTAAGATAGAATATGCTGTTGTCTAACCAGACTTTCAAGATTAGTTGTTGAACCAGCAAGAGAGTTGGAAAGACAGTCTTCAAGTCAAGTAAAGCGCAAGTGTTTTTTTTATTAATAAAGGCAGTTGGTCTCTTAATAAAGAATGCAATTTATATCTAGTTCTTAGCAGAAGTAGGACCAATTTTCCAGGTGTGACTGTAATAATGGCAAAGCTGCTGTAAGTAATATGGATAAAGTTCAAGTTAACAGTCTGTTTTCGAGTCTACTTAGTTGTGTTTTACATGAAACATTAAAATTACACACACACTGACTGAGCTGTTGCAAATCATTTTTGCTGTGAATTTGTTTTATCTGGAGCAGGTCAGGTACTCTGGGACTGCCACCAGTTTGATTAACATCCTAAACCTCCTCCATCACTGAACAGCTGCCTTTTAGGACTTCATAGTTGAAGAATTAGTTCTTCAATTCCCTAATTCCCAGACAGGTTTCTTCTTTTTTTCTTAGTGTTTTTTCTTCTTTTTCCTGCTCTCACTCCCTCTTCATCCTGCTGTCAAAGATGCTGTCATGCTCTGTACCTGCAGCTTCTCGAATCACTCATTTTATCTTCTTTTTTTTTTCTACTTAAGGTGGAGTTGGCGCTGTGGGATACTGCCGGCCAGGAAGACTATGACAGACTGCGGCCCCTCTCCTACCCTGACACAGATGTTATCCTTATGTGCTTCTCTATAGAAAGCCCTGACAGTTTAGGTGAGGCTGGAAAATGTCGGTAATACGCTAGCAGCATGGAGGCTCAGGGGTTAGCACTTTTACCTCACTGCAAGAGGGTCCTGCTTTTCTTCCGTTCGTGTGTTGTTTATATGAGCTCCCTATTCTTGTGCAGCCTTTCTCTTGGAGCTCTGGCTAATCTCACCATAGAAATATGAAAATTCTCCTCTCAAAAAACCTTGAGCAAGGCCTTCAGGTGTCACCTAGTGCAGCATGCTGGATGCACAACACAGTCAATAATGAGAAACGTTTTCTAGCCTGTTAGCAGTTGCCTTTGCTTTTGTCTGACTTTACTTTTATATTAATATTCTTTCAGAGAATATTCCAGAGAAATGGACACCTGAAGTAAAGCACTTCTGCCCCAACGTCCCAATAATCCTTGTGGGGAACAAAAAGGACCTTAGAAATGATGAACACACACGCAGAGAATTGGCCAAAATGAAACAGGTGTGTCTATATCAGCTGGTAATTTTCGCAAAAATAAATATCCACAATCTGTACAATTTCCACTGTTTCTTGTTCTTTTACTTCCAGAAATTTGTATAACTCTGTATATCTGTATATGACCCCTCCCTCCAGGAGCCAGTAAAGTCTGAGGAGGGCAGAGATATGGCCAATCGCATCAGTGCATTTGGTTACCTGGAGTGTTCGGCCAAAACCAAGGATGGAGTTCGGGATGTGTTTGAGATGGCCACCAGAGCAGCCCTGCAGGTCCGCAAGCGCAAGAAGAGGAGTGGCTGCCTGCTACTCTGAGAGAGGGCAGTGTGTGCTGACCTATCAGCACCTGAGGGAGGACTCTCCCACAAACACAAAACAAACTTAGAAAACCCATGAATCAATGGCTTTCATTGATTATACTTACTTCACAAATGCAGGCAAATATGAAAGACTGATGCACCTGATTAAAGCAAAACAAATCAGCTCTTCTGTAAACGGTTTCCTCTGCAGCTCACTCAGTTATTGATAGCTTTCTGTTTTCTTTTGTCACAAGCACACCAGCCTGTTTGTGTGAGGGGTTATTTCCTTCCTTCGATATATATGAATATATGTTTGTATTTATATGTGGATATACTTTACAAATGTCATGCGTTTGCCTCTGTCATGTTTGTGTGTTTACAGAGAGGGATCTTGTGTCCTACATTCCCACTTACTATTTCTCGACTTCTGCTCTGAATGGCACTTTTAGATTTGCTTGAGTCCTGCACTTTTCTATTTAGTCTCTTTTTACACACCACAGTCTGTTTTGATTCTTCTGTGTTGTTCCCATGTTAATTTTATACACTAAATGTTGTATTCCACAAGGTGCTGTGTCAGCAAGACTGTATTCCAGAAGTTGTTTTTTTCTACAAAAAAAACTACATTTTGAGCCTGTTCACACTTCATTTATCCACTTCAGTCTACAGAGATTAAGGTGAAGCAGCAGTGACTGTTGTACCTTGTTCGATGGTTCATGGAGATGGCTTGAACTGGCACTGTCAACAGTGGCCCATTGTTGTGGACAACACTGACAGTTGGATTCACAGTGGCTCAGACATCACTGCTGCTTTCACTCCAGCCTTTTGTCTGGTCACTGCACCAGTTCAGTTCCAGCACACATTCATCTCTCATCACTGATGATGAATACAGTGTACATTCCTATTTTAAAAATGGGTTGTAGGTCTACACATAGCTGACAAGACTGTAAGTGGGAACCTTGTGATAACAGAAGTGACATGTCCTGAACTGGATTAGCTCTACTGGTGTGTCTCAAACAAGAGGGTTTTTCTGTTTGGGAATAAGATGATGTATTCTGGCCAACAGTAAACACTTCCCTCCAAACAGCTGGCTTTCTGGTGCAGGTGGTGCAAATTTTCTCAATTTTGAAAGTGACGGAGTCTGTGGCTCCAGCTGAGTACGTCAAAAATGTTTTTTTTTTAAAGTAAAATTGGTGTAAATTTAGACTGTGTGCTAGGAATTGTGATGGGAATGCCTCCTTTGTTTCTTCTACTAAAGGAAATGATAAAAGAAGCCTGGAAGCTTCTTTTCTTTGCATTACAAAAAATAAACACTAATGCCTCTTATCACACGTCTGGGTCATTTCACTCAACTAGAAATATAAAAAGAGTATTTGATTTCAAGTTAAAAATGAGTAGAAAAACAAGCATGTCAGACTGGATGCTCCAAAAAGATTCATATTTATTGCACTTTATTTCATTTATTTTAAGACATTTAAAAAAAAAAGATCTTTGAACATTTCAACAGTGATTTGAAAAATAGATGCAAAGATATACTGTTTATTCAACTACTCAATTTATTTCCTTAAGGCTAAAAAGTAAATGAGCAAACTAAAAAACTAAATCGAGTTTGAGAGCAGCACTTTTCATAATTAAAATTCTTGTCCGTCATCACATGAATGTCCCTGAATAACAGCAGTGTTTGCTGTGGTATAAGTTCTAATGTTTAAGTTGAACTTTGGTGGGTTATTTTGTCTGGTGTATGCTGGCTGTGTGCCATATTTGTATGTATAAAAGTGAAAATATGCCCTTTTTTATCTGGTAAAACAATATACACAACTAATAGAACAAAACCCTTCAAGGATGTCAGGCTCTCCTGGTGCTCAGAGGTCATGTCTCCACTCGGGGTCCAGGTGCTGTTGAACAACACTCTCAGCAGTCTCACCTGAAGAGGAAAAAGATCCAGGAATAAAGTAAGATTATGTGAGAACACGCCAATAATTTAAAACACTTAAGCAGAAACGCAGTTACTTTGAGCCTCAATGGTGATGTAGAGTGCAGAAAGTCTATTCACTATTTGGTCGTCATCCTCTTGTAGACTGAAGCCATTGCAGCCTCCTTCATCCCTGCAGTACTTAATGAAACTGCACATGTATGAAGATTAAAAACAAAAAAAACATTTATAAATGGATTAGCATCTCAGTTTTCCAGCTACAACACTAACATGCAGTTTGAGAGGGGTGTATTCATATGACACTTACTGGGCCCAGGTAGGATCTGTGTTCAACACACTGGGGTTTCCCACCACAATCAGCAGGGCTTTGGCACGAGTCATAGCCACATTGAATCTCTGAACAACAAAATATCGAGTTAGTGAGTTAGGATGGTATTTAAACAAAGTGTGTGGGTTTTTTTTTTCTTTTTATGTTTAGTTTTACCTTTTCATTTTTGACAAAGCCCAGGCTGAACTTCCTGTCAAACTCTGCATACTGAGAGCTGCTCCGAACAGTCGACACCATGATCACTCTCCTCTCCTGACCTTGAAACTCCTCCACTGAACCAACCTGACATAGACAAACAAACCCACCCATTATTATATAAGTGGAACACATTAACTGCTCTATTTCAGAGTGTTTCAGTGGAAAGTCACCTTCAGAGCCTGCATGTCCATAACTTTGAACTCTTTCCCAACTTTTTCCAGGGCCTTACGGATTTTTTGCACCTACATATCACAAAGACATAAAATTAAAAAAAAGACACTTTCAAATCTACACATGAGCAGAAAAGCATGCATTAATACATGAGCTACAGTAATATATGATAATAGAATAAACCATTGAACTTAATGTTAGATAGGATGTAATTGTAACCTGCTTCCTGTAGGGGGCAATGATGCCGATGTCTCTGGGTGCTATTTTAGCCTGGCCCTTCTTGCCTTGTGACTCCAGCAGTTTCCTCACATAATCCATCAGCTTCTCAATTTCTGCAACATTGAAGAATGAAGGACTGCTGCTCTCACGCTCATCTACTCCAGCCACACCATGGAAGATCACTGGGAAGTTCTGCAAGACATTACATTCATTCATTCATTCATTCATTCGTTGCTTCCACTGGTACAACTACGTTCTTTGTTCTTTTCTTAAACCAGATTAGATTTTTCTTACAAGCTCTACGCACCTTCCCATCAAAGTACATGTGTCTTTTGATGCTTTATCCAAACAAAGAACCTCACTCACCTGAGAATATATGCACATACTAAAAAAGAACTTAAAATAGTTATACTATATGATAACTTTGAACTGTATTTAGGTCGATCACTCTATTTTCAGTGAAATCACAGTTTTGTTTGGCTGAGTATTCTGTGCTAGGAGAAAAAATAACATTATAAACAGTAACAACTGAATACTAAAAGCTTACTGAATAAATAATTAGATAATATAAAGTAAATAAATGCAATTTCAAACAGAGGATATGAAAATTTGATTGTAATCTGGATTTGTTCACAAAAGCAGTATGTAACAAGTCTTAGTGGAGCAAAGATCATCAAGATCTTTAGTTCGTGACAGCCGACAACAAAGTGGCGTGATGTGATTTGACAGACTTTACTGTGGCTCCTAAAGTTTCCAGAAGTAGAATAGAAGTCAAAACCTTGAGATGTTAAACTCCTCTTGAGGGGAACTAATTTCCAGTAAATACACTCCCTCCATACCAGTAAGGTTAGATTTCATAGTTTCATGTTTGTTTGTTTGTGTTTTGTTTTTTTTAATGTATCATTGCAGCATGAGCATTAGGGTGCCCTACTGTACCCTCTGACATACAGACTGAAACAATAACAACACAAAAAATATGTTTGTGCAGAAGCATTAGTACCTTTTTAGGAAGGTGTTCCCAACTGCAGTAGATGTTTCGAGCATATTCTTCTGCACAAGGCAGCAGCTCTTTATCATAGAAGAGCTCATTGGGAACCTTCAGAATGGCAGGATGAGATCTAAGAAAAATAAAAATAGAAATCTGTGAGCATTCTATTAAATGGGGAAAAAAAAAATTCGCATTTTTGTCAAAAATTAAGCCTGAATGGTCTCTTCTAGCACACCTATAGTTGCGGATCAGTTTGGTGACGAAGCAGTGGTTGAAACCATCTTTCTTCTTCTGGTACAGAGAGCATTCGTTCATCAGGCGCTCCAACAGGGACACCCCTGCACACAGCAGTTTTTTTTTTTTTCTTTTTAACCAAACGATAGCGTACCAATGCAAACAGTTAAGGAAAGACTATTAAATCCAAACTGCAGTGCACGGGACTGTGTGGAAAGACAACATGAGTGGAGGGATAAATCAGTTCTTACCCATCCCATATTTCAGTGCAAAAGGAGATCTCAGAATGGGTCCCAACTGCTTTGGATCTCCAGCCAGAACAAGCTGACCAGATTCTGCATCAAGTAATCCTATGTATCATAAAAAAACAGAAAAAAAAACAAAAACAGATGGATGAAAGGAATAAAATGCTAGTAGAGAATATGCTGCTGCTTGGTTCTTACCTGCCAATGGGACCAAACATTCAGTCTCCACAGCATGTCCAGCCTCATCCACAAAGACATGAGTGAAGTGTCCAGTGGGGATTCCTCCTGTGACAAGCCTGCAGACATCAACTACATAGCATCAAGTTCCCTTCCCACATGTTCATGTGTTGGCATGACTGGTGGTAGTGTTGAATAATAGAGTGTGTAAGGAGGATGATGTAGTTGATATTGTGGCACACACACACACAAGTTATGCAGGTGAACAAAAAAAAAAACAACAAAAAACAGTGTGTAGTAAGTTATTCACTACCTTCCAGCTGTTAATAGGGTGGTGACCATGATCTTATATTCCATCAGCTTCTCTTTAGGGGGAAAAACGTAACAGTCCCCTACCAGGTTAGAGCATGCCTGTGAAGCACCACAATGTGCACAAAATACATTTGCTTAGAAAAAAAAAGACCTAAAATTAAAGAGCAGCTCATAAGTAAAGCATTACAACAGCATAAAAGCAAGCAAGTGGTCATGATTCACTGCTGTCAGGCACCACAACATCTGTTGGGGCCTAAGTAATCAAACCATGATCCCTAAAATGATTAGGTGATTGGTAGAAAGTGAATAACTAATCAAGCATTTACTCTGCCTTAATAAAATATTATGAACTCCAACTGCTATAACAAAAGCAGCCATAACTAACCTTTAGTTCTTCAGGGACAGTGTTAGGGTCTCGGCTGGTGGCATACATGCGGTACACTTTACACTCATCCACATGTTGGATAATCTTGCTGCAAAGCAGATCAGCGGCGCTGTTGGATGGAGCACAGGCCAGAATGTGGCAGGAGGCCTGAGTCTTCTCTATCTGCTTGATGGCTTCCACGACTGTCACAGTTTTGCCTCGAAAGACCAAAATGTCATAATTAGGATAGCAGGTCAAACGTAAAACTCCTGGATTACTGGAAAAGGCTCGATTTCACTCGCGTTTCTCTTGTGAGCAAGTGTGAAATTGTCAGGTGTGCGGTAAGGGAAAGTTTTGTGCTGGTTTAAGTAATCTGTGTCCAAACAGGACAAATCTCATTTGATGTAGAATCTGTAAAACGAAGGAGCAGAGTGGAGTTCAGTGGCTCATCCGGCCACACATGTACACACGTGGATTTCATCTCTGATATTTCGATCTCAGCATGTCACTCAGAAAAGTGTAGGGCTTGTGAAAAATGAGCAAAATATATGTTCTTAAAAAAAAAAAAACATTAAGTGAAGGATCTAAATACTCCACCACAAAATAAACATTTTGCAGACTTGTGAAGGGAGAAAAATGCTTTTTCTTTTTTTTCCTTTTTGCATTTCTACTTTTTTCATATCCTCTTTGCAGAGGATATGAAAAAAACTGGTACATACCATCTCACTCACACCTGTTGGGTGCCTAAAACCTGTGGTGTGGTATGCTTAAGGTGGAGTTAAAGCATTGCAGATTTCTAAGGACTCACTGTGATGCAACATGATGAAAAACTAAACAAGTACTATTGATTGGAACGGATTAGAGACTGTTTGTTTTTATAGAGCAATGGAATGAGAGTATCGAGACTGGTTGTGAATAGCTGCTGAGGGGGTTGCAGCACACGGGGGAGCAGTGCCAAATAAATAGAAGAAGTCTTGGAGAGAGTATAATTAAATTCAAGATCACAACAGCTGGAATGATGCAACAGAACACTGGAGGTGTTTTGATTTCATGGACGCCATGTACAGCCACAGAGCACTGTGTGTAGGAGGAGAGGGAATAAGGAAAATTATCCCCCCCTCTGTTGGAGACAATGATTATTATTCCAAGAAATACGCCGCGCCAGCTCGCCCTGAGACGCACTGCAGCTTGAAGTACCTGTTCCAGGTGGCCCGAACACAAGGTAAGGGGCAGGTCTAGATGAACCAGCCACAATGTGTTGCACTGCTTGATACTGTTCTGGGTTGTCCTCCAGCTGCTTATCAAAGAGCCTATCAGCAAAGAGACAGAGGGACAGAAGGACACGATGAGAACAGCAAAAAGCCAAACTTGCACAAACAGCTTTAAAGCAAGAAGCATTTCCTGTCATTTGAGGAAGTACTGGAGTTTGCTCATTTGAAGACATGAGTTTCTTATTAAAAATGGATTTGCTCATTGATTGATGCTGATATTGATTTCAAAATCAGGTGTTTTTCCTTTTCTATTTCACATCTGCCATGTGAACTCAAACAACCATACATCTTCAGGAACCACAACTCCGCTCTTAGCTGACTGGTGTGGCCACATGCAGAGGAAAACGCAGTCAAGGAACACGAGCAGCAAGTAAATCAACATATTACCAGCCTATTATCTACCTCAGATCAGGACGCTGAAGTTGCATGTACAACGAAGAGGCTCCAGTAGGAAACAACACATTTTTCAGTCCGTGTTGAGCCGCCAGGTCTGCTGCTCTGTGCTGAAGACGCACGGTCAGACGGTTGATGGTGAACTCAACATTGAACTTTATGCCTTCTATGAAGCTGAAATCATTTCCTTTTGTATAGCGATCCAAAAACCTGCAACAACATTGAGACAGGTTGAAAATCAGGTACCAAAATGATCTTTGCTCAGCTTTAAGCTACAGTTTTTTTTTCCTTTTCTTGCGCGATACTGTAGTGCCCTTCGTCTTACTCTGAAGCAAAGCCCAGTCTGACACTGTCCAGCTGCACGCTGTGAACATAGCCGCAGTACTTCACATCTGGCTCTCCTTGGGGGTACAGCAGCAGCACGTCTCCTCGGAGCACAGAAGGACGGTTCTCAGACACACCAGGTACCTTGCAAATGGGCAGAAAGGGGAAAAAAAAAAGAAATGGGTTAATTACTTTTGAGTCACGAAGAGCTAATAAAAAAGCAATAAACTACATAAAACAAATGTAAACAATCAATCAATGTTAACAACTGGTTATAGAGGTTTTCTGTCTAGCTTCCACTGGAAGGATTAAAAATGCTCTGAAAGCAGAGTCCAGGTGTGACTGCTTTAAAAGCTCCGTCTCCTTGAGTCCTGAAGCGACAGCAAAGAACCGTTAACAGGTTCTGATGTGATGACCTCATTCTGCGAGAGGGGTTATAGGACTGTTATCAAATCTGCAATATAAGGAGGGGGCTGCCAGTGGATGGCTCTGAAAGTCAAGACCAGAATTATAAAGTTAATTTGATAATTAACTGGAAGCTAATAAAGAGACTTGAAGACAGGAGTTATACGAGTGCCTCGCAGCAGACCTGCAGATGAACTGGCAATTCTGGTTTAAACATGTGAACAGGCTCAACAGAGTGGCTCAAATCACCGAAGTGCTGTTTAAGTCATGGAATAACACTGCCTGGGGGATTCAGCTTTGTCTGAATTCAGCTGTTGGTAGTTCTCACTTAACCACCGCTTGATTCTTGACAGGCAGCTGATTAAGGAACTCAAGTTTTGGGCCTCAGAGGTCCTAAAGGAGCAATACAGCTGAATACCATCAGCAGAGAGATGGTAGGAGACGCTGCCAAACTGCTGAATTATCTTCCCTAAGGGGAAGACGTACAACAGGAACAAGATCGGTCCCAGAGAGAAAAATATTAAAGAGTTCATTCTAGCAACAACCACACTGCATCACAACTTGATCCAGAAAATAAATGCATGCGCTCAAACCTGCATACTGACTGCGTTTAACAGACATTCATCATCAGTGTTCCCCTTCTTAAAACAATATGCTTTTTCTTTCAAAACCTATTGTTTTACTGATTGTTTTATAAGCATTACTTAAACACATCAGTATGAGGAAGAGGCCTCATTGCCAAACTTTATCTGTAAGTCCCTTTTCTGCTAACAGGCTTATACAAGTTCCAGCAAACACAGACTAAAGAGAAGCTAAGATGCTGCCATGTTTTAACAGCCCTCATTACCTGATGTCTACACACCCACGATCTGCAGGCCAAAAGTGTCCCAAGTTAAGCAAATTACGAAAAAAACTTTTGAAAAACATCAAGTCAGCTCAGCATCTTGAACCCAGTCATACCTAAAATATTCAAATAATAACATAATAATAACAATAATACATTCAGACTCTCCTAAGTGACATGACTATAAGCAACTGCCATGTCCATGGAGAGCTATTTTTAAAACAGACTATGAACTCCTGCGTTCATCAGAGACCTTTGGAAGTAGTCTTTTACAACTCTAATCTCTTATAGCGTGACACGTAGTTTAATTAAGAGATGAGGTCACTGGGATTCTGTGCGTCAGCGGGAAAAATGGACAAGATTGTCTTCTCTGAGGGATTCATTGTAGAGTCAGAGACATACTTTACCTGTTTGCTTTATTGAATCACTTTGGAAGCAGGACCAGTAGGAAATACATGTTTTGTTTTGTTTGTTTGCTTTTTACACAAAACCTGTGACCTTAATGCTACTAGAATTCCACAGCCCCCCTCATAGCAACGCTGCATGACTCTTCCACCCTAAAATTATATTTTTAAATTCCCTCTCCCAATTTGCCGACCTATGCAACGCATCACACACCAACACCTGTGGCTGAATGAAGCGAGTACTCTCGATACGTTCATCATGTCAGAGGTACCAAAGAGACCAGCGAGGACCTTGGATATACAGCACAAAGGCTGATTACAGTTAACCAGAATGTTGCATGAATGCTGGGATTTTACCACCTGTAGGTGTTGCAACCCATTATAAGGCGTCTTCCTTTTCAGTCTCTGTCAATTTCGTTGTTTCCCTGCCAGTTATTCTGGGCTACAATATAAACGATCTTTCAGATAGGATGTGGTGGCCACTGCAGTTAGCTTACAAAGCTGGTAAATTCTCAGCAGCTCCAAGTTGTGCAGCTGCGAGTCTAGTGCACCTGAAAACAGGCGGTGTACAGCTGCAGCTGCTGAACGAGCCTAAAACTCACACAACACCTGTCTATGTTTGTGGATAGCATTAACGCACACACACACACTCGTTCGCTGCAGTTCATCTCCTCGTCATCATTAATACAACTGAAACCAAAGCTTTTTTTCTTTCTCTGGTGACTAGTACAGAGACAAAGTGTGCATCCATCTGAGCAACCTCAGCTAGTTGATATTTGTTAACCACTTCCTGGAAGGCTTTATGGTCACCTAGCAACCAGTGCCCTAAATGGAAACGATATGCACTGGTGCACCCTTCTCTCCTCTATTGTAACACAGGTGCCAAGCACAGCACATCCTATCTGAAAGTACCACTATATTTAAGCTGCATTTACATCATTGCTGGATCACACCAGAATCCCCAAGAGGAAAAAAAAACAACAAAAAAAAACACTTCCACATTGTTGCTTTAAATTTGCCAAAAAATAAATTTAAAAGTTAAATGTGAGCTTACTAACTGAGGGGGAGTCGCACATGTTTACCTCCAGAACAAGAAGCTTCTTGTGTTGTGGGTCCCTCTTCAGGACAGCATATTCTTTATCATTGTTAGGGATGTTGTATTTTCTGATGTCCACCTCCATCTGAAGTTCCTCCAGATACAGCAGCAGGTGGAACTTCTCAGTGTAGTTCACCCAACTCAAGGGACTTTCCAGTAAGTTTTTTCTAAAACGACAAACCATGGTTATGCGCATCACACAGAAGTGAGGAGAACGCTTCACTAATAATCTTCATTTACACATTTAATGATGGAACTGCGGTGAATTTACCTTTTATCAGAGCTGGAATGAGGCTGCTTCAGCAAACCGATGAGCTGGTTCATGTATGGAGGTATTTTATATGGTTTTAACGGTACCACAATTTGTAGTTGCATCACTGAGAACCTAATCAGAGAGATGACACGGGAAAAGTTGGTACATCACACATGCAGTACACACTCAGCTCCTAATTTCTTACATTTTCCATTTTTCGTTTGTTTAACCGCATTAAATATATGTTAGTACCCATCAGGCCGTACTCCATCCACAATCTTGCACTCTGAGACGGCGGTCCAGGCAGGAAGGGAGCGGGGCTTGTAGGGGGCAACAGGTGCCAGCTCCATTCCCAAGGACGTTCTACACTGAGCCTCGACGAAGCGCACAATGTGGAACGCAGTGGAGGAGGGCTGCAAGTCCTGTTTGAACTCAAACGCCAGTGTGGCAGGATAAAAACCCACCTCAATGCAGCGGAAATGAACCTGGACTTCATAGGTGTCGCCTGTTAAGAGAACGCAGCAGGTAAACCGTTTATTGTTTATTGTATCATTAATTTGAACAAAAGTGAACCTGCCTGAGATACTTGTATTACCTGGTTTCAGTGGCAGAGGGTTCAGCTTGGTCACGCTGTGTTCATCCCTCAGAGTCAAGCATTTGAGCCAGTACAGTGGGGTGTAGTAAGTGAAATACACAAGTTTTTTTCCAGTGTTTTTCACACTCAGTGTAAATGAATACTGTTAATAAGAAATAAAGCAAAATTGG
This sequence comes from Arrhamphus sclerolepis, assembly GCA_037176975.1. Lineage (NCBI taxonomy): Eukaryota > Metazoa > Chordata > Actinopteri > Beloniformes > Hemiramphidae > Arrhamphus > Arrhamphus sclerolepis. Next base: position 6,054 of record JBAMYA010081419.1, on the reverse strand, counting down.
GCTGTGCATTTAGAAAGTTTTGAAAGACAACTGTCATCTCTGTCAAGAGTCTGCAAATTAACAGCATAAATACCTCAAATGTGTTTTCTACACACAGGGAAAGTTTTCCGTTGTGGAACTGATAGTCAGAAGAAGTGATGCAGACACCTTGTTTATCAGAGATGAAGTGACTCCTGAGGGTGGAGAAAAGATCAAAGGTTAGGACTCAGTATCAGAGGCAGCAGGGTGTTCGTTGAACAAGAGCCAAGCTTTAATCCTGTCAAATGTATTCAGATATTGAATCTGCATAAACAAATAATACAGGCAGCTGAGGCATGACATGAGGCACAAGTGCAACTGACAGGTTAAAGTGAATGCGTATTGCTGTTTCTATTCAACCTTGCACAGAGCTGTTCCTGTTTTTTGTTTTTTTTCTGAAATGTGCCTTCTTTTCACCACTTTTTTCATTTTACTTTTCATCTTTATGAATAGTCTCCCCACCAACAGCACATCTCAGTGTTTTTTTTGTTTGTTTTTAAATCAAACTGATTAAAACAGTTAAGAGTCCTGAGTATTCTTGAAGCAAATCCAAGCTGATACGTCACACAGGGGTGTGTGATTTTGTTAAACGGCAGTCTGAAATTCTCAGTCGAGACTTTAGCAACCTGCTGAACAAGGTGAGCTCTGTAACAACTAAAGGCAACTTTAACGGGCCTCTTCCAGCGGTTTTAAGCGAGATGGACTCTCTCTAAAAAAAAAGTCAGGAGTGAAACTTTTCACTTCCAACTTATCGCCACACTGTCCGGTCTGCCAAGGACAAGAGACAAGAGGAGCCCAAACAACAAGGAGAGAAACCAAAACAAGACAAGGAGTCAACATTCCTCCTGCCTGCTAAGAACTGTGACCAGGGGAAACATCAGACCAAAGAGGACCCACTCCTGTCCAAACCTCTCCCCTGCTCAGGGGGACGGAGTTCCTCGGGTACTCCGTTCGTCCCTTCTTCTACTCTGCCGTTCACTGACCAGATGAACAAACTGGTCACTGCAGGAATTCAACTAAGTCCCCGCCCATCAGTTTCATCCATCATCCATGTCCATACTGGGCTCCTGGTTAAAAGCAGAGCACAGTCAGCTGGCTTTGCATCCCAACTGATGCTGTCTGGGTCCAGGCTTCAAGGTGTCCAGTACTTGCTATTCCAGGGAAAAGCTGGGGAGCTGGAAGCTTCGGTGATTTGTGTCTCAATCAATGAAAGGAAAACAAAAAGAATGGTTCAACCCCCAAGAAACAGGACACCATCAAATTTAATAAATATTCCTAGTCAGCTGCAGAGTCTCCCAACATATGGCAAAGATAAAGCTTTTAATACATTAAATTAAGCTCTTTTAAAGGTAGCTCTGCTCAGTGTTTGATCTCTCAACAAGTTATTCTTAATCAATGATTTTATTAATGGCAAAATCTGGATTTTATGTTTTAACTGAGACCTGGTTAGGCAATAGTAGCAGTGAACCAGTTCTCACTGGATCAGCCCCGCCGAACTTTAACTCATTGAATGTTTCTCGAACAGACAGGAAGGGTGGTGGTGTTGAGACTCATTTCAGTGCAAACGATTAACGTGGGGATTTTGATTCATCTGAATATCTGTGTGTTGTGCTGAAATGCAGACCTCCAAAGTTCTCTGCAGGTTTGATCAACAACTTCTCTGAGCTGCTTGCTGTTATCACAACTTATTTCAATCATATTGTCATTGTTGGGGATTTTAACATTCACACTGATAATCCTGCAGACAAAACTGCCAGAATAAAATCAAAGGCATCAGAATCGCCACTGAAACATCAACACCAAACACTGGAGCTCCACCAGAACTGCAGCCGCTCAGCGACAGTTTGATCAGATTGTCAGCATTTAGACCTATTAGTGCTAAAACCCCGGAGGAGATAGTTAAGAACCTAAATTCATTAACATGCTGTTTAGACACTACCAACCAACTTTTTCAAAGCGGTTTATGCATCTCTATCAATATAATATAATATAGAAATCATCAGCACTTGACTCCTATCAGGCACATTTCCCAGATCCCTGAAAACTGCAATTGTCAAGCTCCTTCAGAATAAGAGAAGCTTAGATCTTTCAGAAATAAACAATTACAGGTTCATCTCTAAACCTCCCTTTATGGGGAAATTTATTGAGAAAGTTGCATTGATCCAACTGAACAGCTACTTAAATGTAAATGGTCATTTGGACAGATATCAGCTCTGAGACAGCTCTGATTAAGGTCTGAAATGACGTTTATCTTAGTTCAGCTTTTGATGCGATGGACCACAAAATTCTTCTGGGTAGACTGGAAAACTGGGTGACTCTGGACTGTCTTTGCTTGGAACAAGTGAATAGCTGGATGCAATCAAGCTTCCTTCAATTACATCGGGATAAGACAGAAATAATTATAATTGGTAACCAAATAGACAGAATGAGAGTTGTCTCCCAGCTTGAATGAAGAAGCTCAAGACAAACTTCCAGTTTTAATTAAATGAGACCTGAACTTCAGCAGCCACATCAAGGCTGTAACTAAGAACTAAAAATCAATCAGGCAGCTTCAGCTCATCCAGAACGCTGCTGCCAAAGTCCCAACAAGAACCAGGAAAACTGAACACATTACTCCTGTTCTGAGATCTTTACACTGGATACCAGTTACCTACAGAATAGACTTTAAAGTGTTGTTGTTAGTTTGCAAATCACTTAATAATCTGGGTCCAGAATACATGACAGATCTTCTGGTAGAATATAAACCAAGAAGATCTCTGAGATCTTTAGGTAGCAGTCAGCTGGTAGAAGCTCCAGTTAGGACCAAACAGCTACAATGCTGCACACAGATGGAAAAAACTTCCTCTTGATATCAAATGTTCTCCAACTCGAGACACATTTAGAGTTAAACTGAAAACTACTGTTTTCCTGCACCTTTGTTTAGTCAAATTTTACTGCAGGTTTTACTGTTCTGTTTTTAATCCTTCTCTGCCCAATTATACATTTAAATTGTTGTTTTTATTTTTGTTTAATTAATTATTATTATTATTATTAATTAATGAATTAATAATCTAAGATTATTTGTTTTAATTAATTTTTATTTCATCTAAATGCCTTATGTAAAGCACTTTGAGTTGCCTTTGTGTATGAAATGTGGTGTGCATAAAAAATAAATGAATAAAAACTTCAACTCAGAAGGGTTTGCTCATAGGAAAGACTTGAAAAATACGGTTTAAGAAAAGCCAGCGGTAGTTTGCTAGGGTGTCCTGTTACCTTTGTTTGTGGAGTTTGCTCATCAGAAGACTGGCTAACTTTCTCCGGGCTCTGACTCCCGTCTCCACCTCCTCTGCAGAGCTGATGGTCTCGGGGCTGGCGGCTCCATTCTGGTCAGGCTGTGGCTGGCTGTTCCTGGGTGTGTACCACTGGTCCAGATACAGAGCTTTGACCTGTGCAGATTCATGTCAACCTTGCTTGTCAATTTAAAAAGACTTGCATGTTGTTGTTCTTCTTTTTGTTTGTTTGTTTGTTTTTCATGGCAGGAGTGAACATACAGGCTTCATCTACTATTATAGAAACATTTATTTGTGTATTATTACAAATGGCAGAGAAAATTGATTTCTTTTTAACTTCTTAAAATATACTTTTTGTTTTTAATATGCTAAAAGACCACAGCAAGGTTTGTCCACTGTTAGCATTTAATAATAAGAATGACAGTGTTTCAACTGCTGTTTTGCTGCTCTTCTTCACCGTTTAATTCTTGCGTGTTACATTCTGTGCTCTCAGCTCTTCTGTCCTTCGGTCCAGGATAACATGAAGAGCACCTGTTTCTCTCTGTGACACGAGCTAAGTCACAACACGAGCACTCAAGCTCCGTGGGGAAATTTGCTGTGTTCTCTCGCTGTGCAGGGAGTCACCACAACTAAAACACACATGGGAGGTCAGGGAGGAGTAAAAGCTTCCCATCTACTGTTAATCCACTAAAGAGTGCTTCTCTATGGTATTACTCAATTTTCATATGACTCAGTAATGAGAAACGTTTATGTTTTTTCTTTAAATGGAAGTCTGTTAGAGCCTGATGTTATGTTCGGACCCAATGCCGTATTTTTAAAACGGAACAAAAAATTCTCGAATAGGATCTCTCTGCAGCCCCGCCCCCTCAAACACGCCCCTCCAAGCCAAAACTGTGACAGAGAATTGAAACTGAAACCTCTGATATTGAGGAGAAAAAAAAGACAATGTAATAAAAGGATCAGCGTTACTATTTTTTTTTTTTTTTTCAAAGTGAATGTTATTTTTACTCCAATTTTTGTATTTTATTTTTTACCATTTTTTTCAGGTTTTTTTACAGGAAACATGAAGTGAACATTGTAGAGTTATAGTGTCTTTGGGACTTGTGAGAAGCTGTTTCACCTTTTTACTGGCCTGCATCTACAATCCTCTGGTTGAAAAATGTACATCTATGTTTTTTTTCTGGCATCCGCTAAAATGAGTCGATCCTGCAAATTAAACTTCTATGAAAACTAACTTCTGTCCCTTGTTGAACATGCAGTTCTGTGATGATGCTGCACAGGTATTAAAGAAACAACTTTGTCCAAATATGTTTCAGGAAAAACACTTGTTTCCCTCTTTGTCCAAACAAGTTCACTTGTGGTTTCAAAAAGACCAATATGGTGATGACCAATCATACTATGGGCATACAGCAGTTCACAAACAACTCAGTGATGTTACAATGGGTACATATTTCTTTTATTTTTTTACTGTATGAACAGAATAATGTATTTTCTGCACACTGCTAATTTTGAAAATAAAGAACAGCCTTTTATCTTCTTTGTGGTGTACAATGAGGTTGTTTCCCAAAGTGGACAAACAGAGGCAGTTAAGGTGGGCTTAATTTGCAATTATCAATCCAAAGGAGGGGACTTTCTGACATCCATCCCAAAGTTTTGGTTTATGATAAAATTCCACCATGCCCAGACAGTGATTATAAGTCACATGAGCCTGAGTCATAACACTACCTTCCTACCATCTCTCTCTCTCTCTCTCTCTCTCTTTGCTGGATCAACCTTGAACGATAACATTGAACACATATCTAAAGTTTGCCCAATGAAAGAAATGAAAATAAATTTTTAACTCTTCAGGTAATTTTTACCATTTGGCATAAAAAAAAAAAAAAATTTAAAAAAAGCTGCTCTCATCTGACTCCTGTAACTTAAAGTAAAATGAGAACATCTCTGGTCTCTAAATGTCCAGGGGACTGGTCAACATGAGCCAGCTGTTGCTGTGCAGAGCAGAAATGAATACCTCTGAGTTGAAGACGACCCTTTTTCCGCGTACTTGCACTTTGTTATACGTTTTCAAGGCATAGACAATTGAGCCAAAGTTTGGATCTCTGGTCTCAGCGTTCCTACAACAGAGACACATATTTAATGTCAGGTGCAAGAAAGAAAGAAATACATACACGTCACATGAGACCCAGCTTTCACCTGGCTCTGAACTCCGAGTTGTAAATTTCGCTGAGCTGACTCCTCTGACTGATGGAGGCTCGATTAGTCTCGTTCAAAAACTCGAAGAATTCCAGACCAATTTGGCATCGTGACCTTACACTCATTTTAACCATGATGAACGATGGATGTGATAGAACTTAATCCAAAAGCGTCCGAGTTGTCCTTCTGAATACTAACTAGCAACAAACATAACGCGATGAAGCAGCTGATCGTTTTCTTTATCTGCACATTCCACATGGGCGGTGTTTGGTTGCCACTTATGACTCAGAGCTACAGACGGCTGATCTCGTGAAATGAAACAGTCACACCTACCAGTCCGCGAAACCGAGGAAACGAAACTTAACTTAATGAAACTTAAGCCTAATAAATAGGAGCCAGTCTGGACAGATGGACAGGACATTAAATTAGTATGAGTCAGCCAACACATAAACGGTAATGGTTTTGTTTTTCAGTGTTACCAGTTTATCATAATCATCATCATAATAATAATAATAATAATAATAATAATAATAATAATAATAATAATAATAATAATAATAATAATAATAATAAT
>JBAMYA010081388.1:0-23283 GCA_037176975.1 Arrhamphus sclerolepis | reverse complement strand
CATATTGCTAAGGTTAAAACGGAAAGCAACGCTAAAAGTTATTTCACAGTGTGAGGGTCATAAAATATATATATATATATATATATATATATATATATATATATATATATACATATATAGATAGATAGATAGAAAGATCGATCTATTTTTTCAGTGAAAAAAAAAATGAACACCAAAAAAAAAAAAAAAAAAAAATACTAAGAACCTTCTTAGTGCCTCTATAAAATTTAGAAGAAAGTCAGTTGCAGCCAGAAACCACTAACTGCCAGCTCTTGATGACTTGATTACCAGCAGGTGTGACCATTATAAAAGCAGGTATTTCTGACAGGTTGCTGGTTTGGAGCATTCAGGTGTGTTAACATAATGTGATCATGGAAAGTCTGATCAGACTGGAAGAGGCTTTGAAAATTATTTCCAAGGGTTATAAAGAAAAAATCATAGAAAACTGTACGAACTTTTGCACATGACTATGAATATATTAAATGGTTCAGAATAGATACATTTTTTTTGTAATTTGCTTTACTACTATAACGTAGGTAATTATTTTATTAAAATTCAAAGACATGGGCAATATTTCATGGCATTAATTCATGTGTTCCAAGAAGAAACTTTACATCTGTTTTGAAGAATTAAAAAAAAAGATCGCTGATCACTGAAACTACTGAGAGTATTTTTTTTTTTTTTTTTTTTTTTTCCCTCAGAAAGAGGATTTACATTCAGCTCTTCAACAAACGTCGCAACAGCTGCTAGCTCGTTCAGGTTGGCAACTAAAGAACGAGGCTGCATTCAAATACACACCTCTACACAGCTCTTTCCAAATACACCCACTAGTTCATTGGTCTATTTAAAGGAGCAAAACAATGCCTAACTCTGCCTTGCCAACAAATGCACTAAATATTGCCAAGCTACCTGCTGCTTAAAAAATCCCACCACAATCCTAGGATCCACCTGGAGGCTCAAAGTCGATACGGGTAATCACTCCCAATATCTCAGTGCAGGTATTAGTGGTGAGAGTGATGGCTTCCAGCACCAAACTATTTTTGTTTTATGTTTGTTTTTGTGAAATGAAACATGCGAGAAAAATTGTAATTCCAGCAGCAGCTGCTTTAACCAAAAAGCACCCTCAAGAGTTTGACAATGATGTCTAAAATTCAAACTACACACTGCCCACATGCTTTTTTTATTATAGATTTTCGATAATAGAAAGTACATTTCAAGTAGATTGTACTATTGCAGTGTTTTTTCTGTTGAGTATAGATCTCCTTTCTCTCTCATGCAGGTGACTTAAGGTCAAATCTGTTGCCCCCATTTGTTAAAATAAAGTCCAATAGATCAACAGAGAAACATTGCCCAGAAAATGTCCATTCTGAGTTTAACTAAACTGAGCATTGTGATTTGTTGGTTCTGCAGTGAGCAGATTTCTGCTTACTGCATTGTCAAGTGGTGCGCTTTTAGAAACAAAAATCAACATTTGTTCCTAAATAAATTAGAAATTATAAATAAACTATATTTTATATTCCAATATGCATTTTTACAAATCATTTCCCAAGTTTCCAGACAGCATTCATTGAGAGATAGAGCAAATCCAGTGCAGGTCTCTGGGCAAAAACCAGACTACATGTGACATCAGGCTTCAAGAGTGTGTTTTGTTTGCCTTTTCAGAATTAGAATAAACACACTGAACACAGTCAAGGCAATAGGACTCTCACATTCAGGTTGAGGTATTTTCTGCAGATCTCTATATTGTAACTGTCAATCTAACACCACCAGTACAAACTAACCATCCCTATGTTTTTGTCTAAAAAAAAAAGAAAAAGAAAAACTTATTTAAATTGAGTTATTCAAGTATTTCTTTAAGTACAAAAGAAAATTGAAAAGAAAAAACTTGTCTTTGTCACTACCAATCATTGTACACATGTATGTACTCTGTATGTATCGTACATATCTAGTTCTGTCGCTTTGTGGCACATAAACAGAGAATGCCGGTCTGATTAGTCGTGACAGATCTATCCTTCTATGTTTTATTTTTTCCCTTTGATAAAGCCTGAGGAGAAAGCGCCAACTCTGCAGCCATTCTGCTCAACCAGCCCCCACGCCCACAGTTCCCGGTAGGTGTTTTTTTTTTTTTTTTCCCTCGCCCGCCTGCTGCTCGCCCGCTACTGTGCCAAGTGCGACATGTGACAGAAGCAGCACATGGCCTCCCAGCACCCTCCACCCTCTACCCCAATCCTCTACAGGCCTGTTTCCCCCAACTGTCTGAGAACACCCCTCAACAAGCTTTGGCACACTTGTCATGTTCCTTTTCACTCACCAGCCAGCAACCCCGAATAGCAATCTCCGAGGCACACGCATTCAATATGCATAGATGCGTATCACTGCAATAAATATGACACAAGAATGTAGGCAGGTATAGGTGAGCATAAACCGAGGTGTCTGTTCAGATCAAACAATTCAGAAAATGCAGTCTGATTTTTTTTTTTACTGCATACATCTATTTTCAGCACTGTTTTCACATCAATAGAAAGGAGTAAACATGCCAGGTTGTATGCGCACCAGTCACATCCAGCTGTCGTAGCTAAGCCCCCTCCTCGACTGAAATCCTCTTTTCTCTAAATCATCTTCACATCACATCTTTTCCTCTCGCCGCACCTTTGCTTTCTGTGCATACTGATGTGCCACATCCTGACGTTCTTTTTCTGCTTGTCTTTGTTTTGTTTTTTTGTTTTGTTCTTTCATCACAATCTCAAACTCAGCTCCCTAAACAGCATGTCGGACCACCTAAGCTGCTTGCGATTCAGATAAGTATCTTAAATAAATTATTCCTATTTGTTACAGCAGAACTGAAAAAGAAATGTCTGTCCAGGGATCTCTGCGATATACTTTCATCACCAAACATGGCAGTGATGTCCGGGTTGGCGTCTATGTGTAAATAAAACATAATTTCCTTGGTGAGTTGACAAGAATCTGCGTATTGAAGACACTCAGTCTCCAGCGTCTAACAAGCTGTGTGTTAATATTTCAATTACCCTCATGAAGAAATAAATTAAATAGGCGCCAGCATTATTCCAGTCTGCTTTTGTTGAAGTGGGAGGAAGCTGTGACATGTGACAAGACTTCTGCTAACACCTTTCCTTCTAATGTGTTCAGACTGGAGGCTGTTAAGTCCACATTGATTTAGGAGATGTGGATGGATTTTTTTTTCTCCCCATTGTGTTTTACAAAAGCATATTTCTGCACCCTTCCAAACACACATGAAGTCTTTATTGAAACAAGGGTTAAATTATGTATTTTTGTTTGTTTGTTTTGTTTGGTTTGTTTTTAAGAACATGTTTGTGTCCCTCCAACAGGATGGGTACTGATCTTCATTTTAACCCTAATGAGGATGTTGACTTTCAGCATAAATTCTGACTAATCAATACACAGGAAAAGGCTTTTAGTCAATTCAAGATTTTCACAGAAATCCCAGGTCTTAACAAGCAGAATCAAGATCTTCAAATATCTTTGAACTGAAATTATTAAAAGATTTGAAAGATGATGACAAAGTTTTGGGGATTTTTTCTTTTTTCCACAAAACTCAGAAATATCTCTGGAAGAGAAACAGCTTGAGGTGTGATATAAACCTGGCTATGATATCCAATTTTTCCATCACAATACAATAAAGTGTATGCACTAAATAAAAATGTCAAATTTGGCCTTTCTTCTCGTTTCTGCAATTTACTTCTTATTGGAGTATTGGTTCTCTTTTTCTCAGTTTCACCTCCATACACAGTAGCTTGCAATGTTTTGGGGTTTTTTTTCAATCCATCACAGCTGATTTGATATAGCATCCGAGACTAGAAGACCTTTCTCTTTCAGACATTGCTGACATTTACATTTGCCCTCTATCAAAGAAAGAGGAATGGTCGCAACCCGGCCATCCAGCCTGCCACTGTTTTCACACATTCTGCCTGGAGGAACAACTGAGCTAACGCTCATCAACATACGTCTCTGACAGCCTGAGTGTGCAAGAACAGTATGCAAATGCCAAAATTAAAAGAAGCAACTTCACAAATAAAGTTTTGGCATCATTCTTTATTTTCCCTTTGCTTTGAACTACAAGTTATTCTGTTTTCATCTTGCTGCCAGCTTTGTGGATTATTAGTGGTATGCCAACAGAGTAAACAGATATAAGGTCAAATGTACAGTATTTATATAGCATATTTAAAAACAGGAAATGTTTTTATATGTTCTGTGCAGTCAGACAAGAATTAACAAATAAGAACATCCCAATGTAAATATTCTAATTGAATTTCATACTGTTCTTGAATCAAAAGCCAAGGAAAAATGGTGAGTCTTTATCAGAGATTTAAAAATTGGAAAAGTTTGAGGCATGCATATATAGAGGGACAAACTGTTCACACCTTTTATGTTAATTTTGAAGATTGAAACATCTAAAAGCAATTGACTGGTTGATCCCAGGGCTCCTGCTGGAGTGTGCATATGTAAACGATCTGATAAGATGGTGCCAATCAATTTAAATCTTGAAAAGTCAGCATTACATCTTAAAAATCAATAGGGAAATGAACAGGGAGCCAGTGAAGGGATGCCAAGGTTGATCATCCTTTTTTCTTTTTCTTTTTTTTAAGTCAATTACAAGAGCAGCAGCTGTGATTTAAACTATCTGCAAACATTTCAGGGAGCAATGATCTCAAACCGACAGTCAAGTAATCTGATATAACTTTTTCCTGTTCATTGGAAGGCAGGTGAGGCTGGACAAAGCTCTGTTTAACAACCAAAGCAATGAGGTCAAAGGGGGGGGGGGCAGGTGGATGGACAACAGGTGGCACTTAGTGGATGGGAGCACGGACACTGACACAAACATTTAAAGGAACCATGGCGTTCATGTGTTTCTATTAGTAACAGCAGCAGTAGTCGGTATCTTGCGATGTAAAAATTTGACACTCATCCTTTTTAAATGTATCATTCTAGAAAGAACAAGACATGGCAAGATACAGATCTTTAAATGAGCTGCACACAACATGTGATCTTGAAACCTTCGGAGTAAACTCACAAATTTAGCAGATTGCTCTGATTTGTTACCAGTGGGACTTGAGGTCGCATTGAAGAGAGCGATGTCTACTTTTATTGGACGACACTGTCACACTGGACACCCTCATTTGCATACAGTTCAGTCAAGTTGAAATGAATGGGATGCAAACACGTACAATGGACGCTGCCTGTAAGCCGTTGGATATGTTTTTAATAAAAGAACAAGATTTAGAAATTAAATTAAATTAAAACAATAATTTAAATGTATGTCAAAATTACAATAAATAGATAAATATTTGGACAGAAAAAGGATAAAATCATCTTATAAAAGGTGACTAAAAACAGTGCAGTAAAAGTAAAACAAACCAAGGCACAGGGTAAGCACTGTACCGGAGTAAAGCAGAGTGCCTGTTCAATTTAATCTGCAAGTAAATCTGCATATAAACAAAAACATATCAAGGAAATGATTAAAATCTAAGAATACTAATTATTGTACCAACAAAAATCAGTAGCATTTCTCTGACATTGTTTATTCACTGTTTCCTCACTTATTGTTCACTGTCTGGAATGAGGATTGTGTTAAATTAAATAAAATCAGTTCGACTACAAATTCAGCAAACATCTCACACAAATCACAAGAGGGATTAAACTGTGCAGAATACCAGGAAAAACCACTGACAACAGCTAAATGCTTCATAAATACATACTTAAAGAGAGACACTCAGCAGAGAAGAAAGCGAGACTGTACATAAGGAAAGGCAGAGAACCCATTTCTGAAAATGTGATTCCAGTGAGCTAAAAGAGCCAGCATGAAGGTCTTCTTGAAATCAATAGGGACTCCCCTGTGAGTAAGAGCAAGTCAACAGAGCAGAGAGCAGTACAGAGTTGAGGCATAGAGATAATATTTATGTAGAAGGAGACCGCAAACAACCACCAGAGACCATGTATAATTCTCATTCATTCATCTTAAAAGCAGTCATCTAGTGAATATGAGGCACGCTCATTTATTAAGTAACAAAACATGCAGCAGCAGGTCACCACTGGAGAATTGTTTTGTGTTCCACCTTTACATATTCATGTCTGCAGCACAAAGATAGTGTGTATTATTATTTTTAAGGTCAAGATAATATCTCTAAGCAGTCACCCACTAAGCTCTTCCATACCTATGTACGCTGACTGAATGTGAAATTAAGCTACAACAGGACAGATGTGCACCCGTATCATTAGTTTCATTCACTCAGATCCAGTCAACAACCTCTGTAATGTGTATCTCTGCTACATAAAATTAGCAGAATTGCCAAACTTGTGAATAAATTCACAGCGTGTGCATACCACTAACTTTAATTGATCTCCTCCTTTGGTCAGTCAACATTTGACCAATCAAAAAAGTGAAAGTACAAGATAACGTTACAAGCATACAATGAAGGTATAAAAAATACATGTTAGCTATATTTGGATTTTCCTTATCTATTTTCCTCCAAAGGAGACCCTCATGGTTTTAATGGCAATGCTAATTGCTGTGTTCCACTAGAATACTAATAAGGGTAGTAATTGCTGTAACATGAACTGTAGCTCAGCGTGCACAAGAGTTGGATGCCTTTTAAAGAGCCTGTAAAATGGCCCTGAAAACAGTGTCAGGAAATGGACATTTAAAATTAGCATTCAGATTGTCAGGCCTAATGGTAACAAACTTTGTACTTATCTGCAGGACCAAGAATGTCACTGTTTATTACTATCCTCCGTCAGATGCAAATCAGCTAGCCTAACATCAGGCTGACCAACTGCTTGTTTACAATTTCATCATCACTGAAACAGTTATCTGCGTGAATTTATATCTACATGAATATTAATCTTAATAAGAATACTGTAAGAATACTGTATAACACCCTCCATCCATCCAGATGGCGCCTCAGATTAGCTGCTTTAGGTGGAATAATGAAATCTCTCTCTCTATTCAATTGCTCTCTATTGAATTAACGTGACAAGAGTCCCCCCTTGACACAGCTTGGGTTGTCATCCATCACCTAAGCCAGTGACCCTTGTCCATTGAGTACATCAGTCACACCCAGCTGAGGTAGTGAAAGCTTACATAAACCCAGTAACCTTTGAAATATGAAAAAGCAGGAGGGATGTATTACAAATTATAGATTCCTATTTTCTAGATTACACACAAAGAAATATATTTTAGCCCACAGTTGAAAATAGGTTTACAGGGAGTTTACTAAATACCCACCCCCACATATTGCAGTAAAATTAAGTTGTTTTTTTAATTTATCAATTGTTCAAATGTCTGAAAAATTATTTAGAGAATTTATTTTTTTCTGCTTCCTTTACAGTCAGATGCTTATATGCCTGATGTTGACTGTGGGTGGCCTTAAACAGCTCGAATAGTTCCACATTATGAAGCCTCAGACTTGCTAACATCATTTGTATTTTAAGGTACACCACATACACAAGATCTTCATTGCACGAAATAATGGGGAAATTTAAAGATCTTAGCCAAGACATCAGGAAAAGAATCACGGACCTCCATATGTCTGGTTTATCCTTGGGTTCAATTTTTTCAGATACCTGAAGGTCCAAACAATAATGCACAGATGTGTCCTAGAATTAAGTATGTTTTAGAATAGTATGAAGTGTGTAAATGAACCTCAGGATAACAAGGAAAGACCATCAAGACAGTGGCTGAAAACAGGAAAAGAGAACTTATCCACTGTAATATACCCTCTGTACTGACATGAGCTGAAATAACAGTTGGAGGTAGAACTGCTCCTAAGCCTCCATAAAAAAGCCAGGTTACAATTTGCGGCTGCGCATGGGGACAACAATCCCAGTTTTGGGAAATGAGTCCTGTAGACTCATAACAGTAAAGTACAACTGTCGTAATGATCCTTATGTTATGTTTGGCTTAAATGGCTTACACTTATATAGCGCTTATAACTGTACTCCTACAGCTCCGAAGCACTTTACACTGTAGTCCTTCACCCATTCACACACACACATTCACACACCAGTGTCAACAGAGCTGCCATACAACACGAGACAACTGGGAGCAGCTGAGGCTTCAGTATCTTGCCCAAGGTAGGCACAGGAGGAACTAGGTTCTTCAGGTTCATGGGCAAACATCTACCAAATGAGCCACCTTCCCTATGTTTGGAGGAAATACGTTGCAGCTTCCAAGTGGCATCATGTTGCAGGAGGGGCTTCTGCACTTTGCAAAATAGCATCATGAAGAAAACCTATTATGGATTGTTTATATACTGAAGCAACAACTTAGCATCAGCCCAAAAAGTTATAAGTGTGGATGGATCTTCCAAACACACAATAACCCCAAATATAACTCCAAATTAGTTGTATAGTGTCTTGAGGATCAGAGCATGTGAACGGAGCTGAGCGCTCAGAATTTCAGCCCACTCTGGTGAAATCGTTCCACGCTCGCTCAATTTTTTTTAAAAAAGGGAGCAATTCCTGCATGTGTGTAGCGGGTTTGTTGCGTGACTGGTGCAGAAAAAAACCCGCTTCATTTCTACTCTGTGGTGGGGCCCCTGGATTTGTGCATGCTCAAGACTCGTGGTGTGAGCGGTATCGGAGCGAACTGGAGCGGCACAGAGCGATCGCTCCGGCCTTTGGATAAAAACTTGCTCCTCGCTCCCACTATATTTTGAACGCCCTGCTCCTCCCTCGTTCCCCACTCCGCTCATATGCTCCGTTGAGGATGACAAAGTGAAGGTAGAATTAAGCTAGAGTTCCACAGAAAACAGGAAACACTGCAGGCAGGTTTCAGAGATGGTTGCTCCATCCTCAGTACAATTCAAGTCCAGAAGGCAGTGATTCAGTACAGAGCCTGCTTGGCTGAATTCATGTGACATTACAACTTTTCCAGAGGTTTTAAGATCATGTTACTGTTGTTTCTAGAATTGCTATTTCTAGAATTGTTCTTTAAAAAGGATGTGTGGTGTCAATTAAAATGTGTTTTTTTTTTTACTTATAGACTGACCCTTTCCTCACATGTGGTGCATTGACTGTAATTTTTAAAGTTAAATTCTATCACAAGTTACCAACCATGTTAACACAGAGGTCATGACATAATTTCTAATGTTGCGCATATGCACATTTGTACATAGTAATTCAATAATATAGGGGCAGGAGTCTTTGTGTGTATATGTGTTTTGTTTTGTTACAGATGACATAGACCTTTATTAAAGCATGCAAATACAATGCTCAAAACACAGATATAGGAGAGTACTTTTTAAATTATTGTATGTTTCCTAGTAATACTTATCTTGTGCAAATAGGGCAAAATACCATACTTGGACAAGTACAAAAATTAGCATCTAAGTAAGAATTTAAATAGTATTATCAGCAGATAAAATTGTCAAGGATAACAGCCCTGTTTCACTTGTATTGTTTTACTATGTGAAATCCACAGAGGTAGAGCAGTGTACCAGTTCATATTGCCACTGTCACTCCACTGCTTCTCCTTGAAAAAGGTAGTGACAATGGTGTAACAGCAGCAAAAGGAGTGCTGTGTGAAATGGCAAATCAAAAAGGCAAAGCGGGGTGCGAATTGGCTGAAGATTTGCATGAAAATGGTTGTAAATGATTTAAATCAGTTGAAACATCATGGAGATGGTGAGAGGTGAAAGTCTAGCCACCTAGCCAAAAGACGAATAAGCTAAAGAAGCTGCAAAAACTACCACCAGTTGTAATCGCTGCAGGGAAATGATTGATGATTATTAGACCAAAATATATCCGTTCAGTCTTTAATGAACATATAGATTACATGAGATATCCAGATTTAACATTATCTGATTTCTTTGGAAAGGACTGGAGAGGAAATGGATTTTTGATGGACTGCATTTTGATGCCCAAAAGACCTGGGGAAAAAAATCAAAATGACACTTCTATCAATGCATTGTGATGCTGGAAGTTTTTATAGATGTGGAGGAGAAGTCAGCAGAGAATGTAAAAACTAATCTGTTTTACAGTGATATCTACGACAATGAATGATCAATTTTATTTAAAAACTCAAATAGCTCAAATGGGAGTATATTAGAACTACATATTTTTTTAATGATAATAATTAATTAATTTAATTTTCTTGTTGACAGTACCGTGTCCTTGATGTGTAGAATACTTCACAGTGTGGCCTCTGTGCCAGAGAAAGAAATCAGTTTGATAGACTTGCTCCACAGTTTAATTAAGATTTGTGTACATAAAAATAGGCTTTAAGAACGCTGGAACAGTTATAGTGTTCCACTGAGCTAGAAGAATTTCACTTGGTCTGGAAAGATTTACATACAACAACATCTTACGTCTATCGACAAGCCTTTTTTTTTACCAGGTTGTTCCTGAAAAACTACCCTGGAACTCCCGCTGGTGGAAATGCACCTATAGTCATTTTTTCTTGTTTGTTTGTTTTTGATCAAAACCTTTTTTATTGTTTTTTTTTTTTTTTTTTTTTTTCTTTTTATGTAATCAATGTGAAACAACAACAAAGACACATACGTCACGTCACAGAACCCCCTCCAACCCCACCCCTCTTATACGAATCTACACAGACCTGTACACTGCTTGTGATTGTACACGAGTAAAAGCCAAACAAAAAAAAAAAACACCAGTCTCAGGTAATACAAACCACATTTGACCATTACACAAAATTATCTGCTGATATACATTCATAATAAGATATAAGTAAATGGCTGCCAGGTATCAGAATTTTTTAATAGACCCCCTCGCTTTCTTTTCAAAAGTTATTGAATAAAATTCAAATCAACTAACTGATCATTTACATAAAAATGAACTGGTTGAAGAGTTTCAGTCAAGATTCTGATTGCAATATAATAAATAAACAGCAATGGTGAAAGTCACCAATGATCATCAAACAATGGCCTGGTCTCTATACTGGTCCTGTTCGATCTCATGGCTGCATTTGATACAGCTGATCACAGCATTCTTTTGCAGAGGCTTCAGCATGTTATTGGGGTTAAAGTTATTGCATTTACTTGATATAAGTCATATTCATTTGATAGAATTCACTTCATGTTATTGAGGAACACCAGAGTTTGTTATGATGTTCCATAAGGTTCTGTCCTTTGCTCTTTGCAATTTACTCTATGTTTGTGAAACTGTGTGTGTGACAGAGAGACACTATAAATGCACCTTGAGTGGTTCCCAGACTAGAAAGGTGCTATATAAGTACATTGTTGTTTATATATGTGTTTTCACTAAGTACTATTAATAGGCAGCTTGACATAAACTTTCATTGTTATGCAGATGATATTCAGCAATCTATGATGCTCTATAAAAAACTTATGAAAAAGTTTGACAACATAAAGACCTGGAGAACTGCTAATTTGCTGCCAATAAACTTAGATTAGTTTGCAGATGCAGTCCTTGATGACATGACAACAATGTTGTTTTCCACAGCTATGCAGATGACACTCAGATAAACTTTGCTCTCTCAAAAAATATATCTGGTCCATTATAATCCTTCTGTCAGTGCTTGGCACAAGTGAATTTTTGGATGCAATCGGGTTTTCTTCAATTAAATCAGGACAAAACAGAGACAGTTATATTTGGCAACAAAATGTAAAGAGTAAAAGCTGTTGTTCAGTTTGAATCCAGAGGCCTCGTGCCAAACCCAGGTTCGAAACTTTGGCTTTTTAATTGACTCAGAGCTGAGCTTCAGCAGCCATCAAGACTGTAAACAGTTTCTCATCAGCTCAAATAAATATCAAGTGACAGAGATGTCCAGATCAGATTTAGAGAAACTCATTCATGCATTAATCTCTTGCAGAACTGACTACTGTAATGCTCTTTTGTCTGGTCTTCCTAAAAAGATAATTAAACAGCTTCAGCTCATCCAGAACACTGCTTCCAGAGTTGTAACAAGAACCATGAAAACTGAGCACATTACACCTGTTCTGCAATCCTTACCTGGCAACCACTTACCGACAGAGTTGACCTTAAAGTGTTATTTATAAATCAATAAAAAAAATATGGCGCAAAAATACATTTCCGACTTCTTTGTCAAATGTAAACCAGGTAGAGTAGGGTCGGTCTGCTCATAGAACCTCCAGTTAGATCCAGTCAGGGTGAAATCCATTTAGCTACAATGGTGTAAACAGATGGAATGTCTTCCTGTTTCTACTAAAGGTGCCCCACCTCTAGATACGTTTAAAGTTAAACTGAAAACGTCATTGTTATCCCATGGCTTTATTTAAGTCAATTTTATACTGCACTTATTACTGCATTAATTGTATTCATCTATTCTATCCTTTATTTAAATCCTTTTTGTCTATGCTGTTTTATTATTATACTATGAAGCATTAAAAGTAGTGTAGTATGAAGATTGTTTCAATAATAGACTATTTAGTCTTTTAGTTACTCTGGATGCCATTACTCTGGCATTACTCTGCCCCGGCAGAGCATAATTCATGTTCCGCAAAACTATAACATATTGGTGATGTATTAAACAAAAGCAATTATTTAATTTCATGTGTATGTGGGATTTAGGTTGGGGTTTATTTTCTAAATAGTTCAGATAGCTAAAAATAAAATGCTCCGAGAAAACACAATTCCACAGAAACAAAATAAGACAGAACAATTTAATCTGTACTGCCATCTAATCATCCCACAATCCGTCCATGAAGAAACACATGTGCCGACATCCACACACACATACACATACACAAAGATTAGGACTGAAACAGAGCAGATAGAGCTTGGTTGAAAATTATCTCTCATCATCATTGCATTGCCTTTTGCATTCACATGTGGCATGATTTCCTGCTTTGGCTGGTCATGACGGATGTCTATACCATTGCTACTGTGCATGAACACTAAGGGTGTTGGCTGGGAGCGTATTTGTAGGTTACATCTGTGATTTTACTGCATGTTGTTATTGCTCACACAGTGAGCTCACTGACTGCTTTATGCTAGCAGGGCATAGCAATCAAGGAAACTGTAGCGAATAGAGAAAGGTCTGATCTGATTCAGAGCGAAAAATTACAGTATGCCACATGATTGCATGCTGAAGCCTCCTACCAGCAGTAGATCATGTAACTTTCAAACAAATCCTTGTCCGTGTAGCAGGCTTTACCCAGGGGGATGTCCAGTCGTCTTTTGGACATCCTGTTTAAAATATGGACTGTAATTTATAAAGGGGAACTGCTTGCAAGTATGTGTAGACACAATTTTATGAATCAGAATATTTTTTTGGCATATGCCATGTACAGTTATTGGGAATACAGAAATAAGCAAGGAGTCTATACACAGCTTTAAAAACTAGCATATTTAGGAGTCCATATTTGATCATTTTAGGGGTCTGTGTTCTGTGTAGTCGAGTGCTGACCTGATTCTGAGAGCAGGAGCCAAATAATTTATTATGCCATTTTTATTTTATTTTTTTTATTTTTTTTCAGAAATAATGACAGGTATGTAGAATATCTCAGATGAGGTGGTAGGTTGGATGGAACTGTCAAATGTCAGTTCAGTTTATGGTGGGTGGGGCACGGAGGAGCAGGAGGGCGAGGTGTTTGAGGTAAACAGTCACTTGAATGATTGAGAACATTAACAGATTAACTATAAGTTAGATGATCATGTCCTAACATGACATGCTTCTGTTACTCCACACTTAAAGGTAGAGTAAGCAATTCTGTTATTTCTGATACACTGTTTGTCACATTCATTGCAAATGTCCTCGTTACCTCTTAATTCACCCTCTCGGCAGAACACTGTTAAAAAGAAGATGAAAAAAATTTTAAAAAAAAACAGAGGCCTACATATACAGTCCTGGCTTCATAAACTGCGAGTCAACACAGTTTTGTTGATATTTTGTTCCAGTATCAACAGATGTAACATTAAAATTGATTGCTTTGCCTTTGTTAAAATGTTTTGTAAGTACTGTAGGTGATTTTTTTTCATTGAGACAAAAGTCTTATTCTCCATTACATCCATCCATCTAGATTCATGAAGCTCAGTTTTCATCATGTTTCACATTTAAATACCATTCTTTAATTACTTTGTAACAGCAGTAAATCCTACATTAAAGGGTCAATTGCTGTGTGACACTAGAACATTTGTCATAGCAAGAAAGAATATTTAAATAACTGGAGAAGGCAAATTACCATCCAATAAGGGATATGATTGGATCACATGGATCAAAAAAGGGGGACTGTAGAACAAACCAAGAATCGGCAAATAAATGTCATTTGACAATTTAAGTGAAAAATAAGATAGCAATTTTGGCAAACACATCTTGTGTGTCTTTTTGTCTGCATGTCTGCCTGAAAGTGTGCACATCAGAAAAATGTCATTTGTATATGTATAGTATACAAAAAAGAGAAACTGCCAAGAATGTCCAGAAAGGATAATTGTACCCACAATAGAGCAAAACTGCC
The DNA here is from genome assembly GCA_037176975.1 of Arrhamphus sclerolepis. Classification (NCBI taxonomy): domain Eukaryota; kingdom Metazoa; phylum Chordata; class Actinopteri; order Beloniformes; family Hemiramphidae; genus Arrhamphus; species Arrhamphus sclerolepis. The sequence continues at coordinate 8,851 of JBAMYA010081388.1, read as the reverse complement.
AAAGCCATAAAACCTCTTAATAAAAAAGTTCCATAATAAAATCCCAACAAATATTGTGATGCTATGCAAAACATGAATAAAAACAGATTCCAATGACTTGCAAATATCAGAAACCCATATTTTATTCCAACAAAAAAAAAAAAACAGATCTGATCTTCAATGTGAAACACGTTACAATTTAAGGAAAATATTAGCTAATTTAGACTCTAATGGAAGCAGCACAAGTCAAAAAGTTGGAACAAGGCAGATTCCACCTGATAACAAGGTGCACGGTCCGTCTACATGTTGGTCCTACTTTGTCCTCTCCTCTCCCCTTTAGTCCGCAGGACACAGTGTCCATGGTTTCCAAAATTATTGGCAGAGAAGATTTGGCAAATCTTTCAAGGCCACACATAATCAGCTCTGCTGCTCATCCCACAAATGCATGTTGCTTACAAATGTGGCACCATTTAAAAGGGAAATAAACATGCTTTCCAACCTGATGAGATTTATTGCCAAGAATCATTATTACAAAATAATCCACCAAACACAAATTTTATTTTTATTTTTTTCTTTCTTTTTTTTTTCCTAGTTATAGGTATATATAGTATCTATTCTCTATGTTCTATTAGGATTACAATGTATAATTACGTTCCCAATTTTCTTTGATATGGAGCTGTATTTTAGATAGAATAATGGTTAAAAAAAAAAAAAGAAATAAAATCAAAATATCAGAAATATGTTTAAAAGTCATTTCATCACCATAGAAACATTTTATATGAATTATTGCCCAGCCCTGCTTAAGTGCTTTAGTATGAGTCATTATGAGAAAGAAAGTAAAGCTGTAAGAAAGGCCATTGTTCTTCTGTGGCAACTGCCTGAATGCCCATAGCTGTGGCTATGACAACCAAGCCAGAGAATGAGTGCTAAATGCCACTGAGAACAGAATGCACACATGGTACATTCATACGCAGTGCACGCTATTGGAATTTAGCAAATACTAAATGCAAATGCATTCACACAAGCAAGGACAAAGTTAAATACATGTGTTGTCTAAGACCTACAATTACAGTGTAGGTCTTTATGGCCACAATGATTCCTTTCATTCCTGTAACTTTTTTTTTGTTTGTTTGTTTGTTTGGGTTTTTTTTTTTGTTGGTTTTTTTTAAATGAATTGCTCAAATCATTATTTAAAAGCAACACATATGCAATATCTGCATTTACAGTGGTTACAAGATGAGAAAGAAATGTGCAAGGTAGATGAGCTTGGCTTTTGACCTGAAGAAAAAAAAAAATAGAAAAAATAATTATAAAAAAGACAACAATGCTAGACAAACTGAATGCATCCAGATGAAATGAACACAAGTGAATAAGAAGATGTAGTAAATGGACCTATATTCATTAAGACTGACATGCCTTCCCAGCCTCTCGCAGTATATGTGGATGAACACGATTATGTTGTCAGGTGGTTCAGTAGACGTTAATTTTTACAAAAGAAGCTTTCAGTTTGTGTCATTATTCTGCAAATTGAGAAGATGCAACAGACGCAAGTGATTGCTTTCTGAAGAATTCTGAAAAATTCTTGGAGGTCAGCAAATGTTTAAACTTTTTTTTTTTTAAGAAAATGATCAGATGACAGAAGACAAATGTGTCCATGGTCAAAGTTGATCTGTACCACACAGAAGAGAACAATAAACCCTGAAGTGAAAATGCAGCATAAATGCAAGCGTTTATCTAAGTTTAGTTTCTTTTTATATGCACATTAAACCACATGGACCACATGTGTTACCATGTTTTCCCAAGAAACAGACGTTTGGGTGTTTGTTTTTAATAATTATATGTGCCTTTAATGTAATTAAAGAGCATTAAGGACACTCTCTCTGTTTATTGCTCTGTGCTATGTCCCCTTTGAGCATGACAGATGGGAACATGCAGAGAGCATTTATCCAATCTCTAATGACAATGGCACACCGATCACATGGTAATCCTTTTATTTCTGTCCACTCACAAACAGGGAGGCACAGATGTAAATGTGGCATCTATGAGCGTGCATATATTAGAAGGAAAGCCATCCCTGTCGTTCGTCCACATGTACTCAGCAGTTTGGTGATGGAAATTCTCCAGTCATGCCACAGCAGGGCACCTCTCTTGGGGCTGGTAACCATAAGCACAACAAACACATTTCTCTTGTCAGATGAAAAAGGAGCTTGGTATGTAGACAATAACATCACAGGTATTTTTGAAAGCTTTTACCAACCTAAGTAAAAAAAATACTCACAACACAGTTGGTAGATAAGAGTGCAGGGTTTTTGTTGTTGTTGTTGTTTTTAGAAGGTTGAAGTCAAAAAAGTAAGCAGTGACAGATAAGCAAATCTGTGTTAATTGCCTATTTTAGTGATTTGGCTGAGGATCAATGGCATCGTCATAGCTGACCCTGCAGAAGCAGCCACACAATCTTATTGCATTTGGCATGGCAGCAGCCATTTGTCTCTATGTTCAAGAGTTCGGCATTACTACAAGGAGATTTTCATCTTTTAAGTAGCATATTTAATATTCTAGCTCTGATTTCACCTCTCCATTCTATACATTAAAGACCCTATTTTTCATTCACAGTTTAATGCCTCCAACTGCTCGTTATACATCCATCTCCTCTATCATTTCCTATGGTGTAAGAGCAACTGTTGGTATAAAGTAATGATGACCAGAATACTGATTTTCAACCTTTTAAAGTTGTTGTTTAAATAATGAGAGCGGTATCTTAAAAAAAATAATACTGCACAAATTATCCTTGGATTTGCAGGGAAAACACAACAGGATGACACAAAGGAAGGAGGGTTTATATTTTAAATTAATCCGTGCATTTGTTACCTCTAGGCTGGATTATTGTAGTGCAATATTTATACAAACAGCCTTGTTAAAAACCTTCAACTGGTCCAGAATGCAGCAGCACAAGTACTAACCAGAACTAGAGACCACATCTCACCAGTTCTAGCTTCATTACACTGGCTCGCTGTTAAATATAGAATGAAATTCAAAATGTTACTTCTTGCATCCAAAGCCTTTAAAGATGATAAAGTTCTTTACTGTTTAGAAAAGGTGGCAGAGCTTTCAGCTATCAGGCTCCTCTATTATGAAATGAACTCCCAACCTCAGTCCAGGAGGCAGAGTCCCTCTCTACATTTAAGGTTAGACTGAAGACCTTCCTTTTTTGATAAAGCCTTTAACTCTGTAGTCTCTTAAACTGCATCCTATGCTGCTACAGGTCTAGGCTGCTGGGGGGCTGCCTTTGTACACTGAGCATCCTCACCCTGTCTGTCTCAGTCTCAGATTGTCCTGAATCATTTAATAGAATCAACGTTGTCTATCTTCCATAGTCTTGCTCTCTTCTCCTTTTTCAGGTGCTGTCATGGTGATGTTGTGCTCTCCTTGCCTCCCAAACTTTCCATCTTTTGACCATACTGGCATTTACCTGCACCTGTTGACTGGATGCCACTGCTGTCTGACCTTCATATTTATGTATTTTTATTATTGTACAACATTATATATTTTGTACCTGTCCTCTCCTCTCTTCTCTTTATTTGTAGTTATTGTCTTTTTGTAAAGGAGGTAGTACTCTAGTTTTTGAGTCATCCAGCGTCAAAGTGATGGTGCACACTACAGTACAGTCCAACGACTGTTGCAACAAATTTTCATTTCCAATTAATTTCATACTGATGGTTGTTGACCAAGCTAGTCACATATGGACTCATCACCTTCCAATGTAACTTCTTCATCATCACTTTCCAACACTCAGGAAACGGCTCTATCACAGAACATTACTAGTTATTAACTAAAGTCTACACAAGTGCATCACATTGAAGGAGGGGGATGGATATACGACTGCCAACTATGAGATTAGGTCAGAGTTCAGCATTGAAACTTCTGTTTTACTTTTACTTTTATATCCTACTACTTTGTTACACCTCCTCAATAGTACTTTGTTAATGTTAGGGTCACTGGAGTGAGGACAAATCATAGGGTGGCATTGAGACACACAATAAAATATATGAGTGCAAGACTAGTTCACAAAACAATGCACATCTAAAAGTGACATAATGGAAGTAGCTTCCACATTCAAAGCCAACACAGCTGGACCCTGAGCAAGCTTCACTGTGACGATTTGGGAATGAGATCAGGTTTATCGGCCACAGTGTGAATGTATGTGTGGGCCAACAGAGGACACTGGACTGTATATTACATTTTTCAGTGAGTTAACAAAGATCTAAATGTGATTCAGTGTCCAGCTCTAAGGATGATCAATGAAATATTAAACAGAGTTCAAGCGATGACAGTGACAGAATTATATTTCAGCTGAAGGTTCTGAAAACACCATTAATATCAGCTATGTTATACTACATTACAGTATAACTGACATTTTAGCAGCAAGATGTTAACCAGCTGTTAATTCAGACTCATGCATTTTAATGTAAGTAGTTAGTAGTTAGTCCTGCCCAAAACCTATGCTTATCTGAGAGGTTTGATGGATTGCATATGAAATTAGACATATTAATTTTCTCTCAGCTCTTTAGATTTAGAGCCAATTTAACAATCTCATGCTGTGTTTGCTTTGATCAAGTGCACATGGCTACTGGAAAAAAAACTTTGTATAATACACTTTGGATTTTTTTTCTTCCAAGAGTCAAAGCTACACACAAGAGGTTCAAAGGTTATGCTCATACCAAGAAAAACTATGAGATTTTCTCCAGCTTGCACCTTCATTTTTCCCCTGGTTCTTTTAAAAAGTTGCAGGATTCAGTACTTCTCCCACCCACATGATCACCATGCATCATTTGGCAGGAGATGTCTGCACCATATAAGTATAAATTTTTATATACCCGGTGACTGTTTTAACCATGTATCTTTGTCAGGGTGTATAAAACAAGTATCTTTTTAATGTGACAAACACAGAATACCTATTTATTTCTGATTTACTCTAACTGTCAGGAGAGGCTAGATCAAAGTGCTGATATTTTGTAGTTGTGTGTGAATATGTGGCGAATCAATTTGCACTGCAGCTGAACCAAATTCATGCCTAACCGGTCAAATGATCACAGTATTCTGACTTTAGGCAGTAATGCTGGGATTCCTCTTGAGAACAGTCATAACCGTATGTGGGAGTGGGTCTAATGTTAATCTGTTTGTTCAAATTAAGTCAAATATTATGTGTGAGTATGTGTCACAGTTTCTGTAACAAGCTCAGCTTCAGGCCACATAATAGCCTTTTATCAAGAGGATTCACATTCTTACTGGTCTCAGTCAAGCCCTCCAGGCCACTGGAACCTTGACTCACACTAAGGTCAGCAATTATTTCTCAAATTTAATAAATCATTAAAGTGTGACCAGTGTCACTCATAATTTGGGTGAATTAGGGTGAGTAAACACTGAAATAAAAACAATGCTATTACTATTGTGTACAATTATGTACTTGACAAAATATAGCATCTTAGGAGCATTTAAATAGACCGTCTGCACATACCTCATTAAAAGCAGGGACCATTAAACTACTTAGCCTAAGAGAAACAATGCAAATAGCATTACATTATGATCCAATAAGTATTAAGAGGTTGGCCATTTCCTCTTCCTGCAGAGAAGATGATATAACCCTATTTCGGGATCTCCGCCTCATGGCTCTACGCATCTCAGTCTCTCTCGCCTCTCTCTCGCTCTCTGATTCTCCCCTGAGATCCTGTGCACTCTATCAGAAGGGCTGCTGAACATTGATCCCCACTATCTGTGTCGGGTCAGTGGATACGGCCACACTCAGCACTTTTTCTTCACCTACAGAGAACCAAAGCTGTCATCTGCTGCTTTTCCTTACTATCCTCCAATATTCAGCCTTTTCTACAAGTGGTGATGATGAGCCTTTTTTTGTCATTCCTCCTTTACTACAGCAATGGTAGATATTAAGATAATATGACATACAACATTACACCCTGACATACAAGATGTACAAGACTGCTTCATTTATTCCTGCCAGATTATTTGAATTCTTTTACACAGAAGCTCAAAGACAACTTAGACTGACTGAAACTTTAACCTCAATTAAAAAGGAATTCAGTAATGCTCTTTCTGAATAAATGAATGTCTTACACTTTCTGAATAAATACATAGCAAACAATTGACAAATTTGTCGATACGTTTTCCCCCTAACATTAGCTTTGTACAAACATACTAAAGAACTATACTTAAGAACAAAAGAAAAAATGGATCATCTATCAATTCTAAGATTTTAGTAATCAAGATTTAACATACCCTCTTGAGGTTTGTGTTCAAGAATATCATAATCCTTTTAGTCTGAGGCTGATTTCACCTAATTCTACATCTTGTCAGGGATGACAAGATTATTGTGTAAAATCTTAGATTTTGCAGACATTACTCTATTTTTACCTTCAGAGTCACCTTCATTCATGCTTTTTTAAAAAGTTTTTTTTTTCCTTCTGAAAAAATGTCATATTGTCTGGAAAACACACGCTTTTTTTTTTTTTTTTTTTCGGAGGGGTGCGGGGGTCAGCCTCCTGTGAACATGTGTACTGCAGAGTGGTTTGAAGCTTCCCAACATGGTCACTAATATGACATGTTGCATCAAACCCTCTGAGCGGGAGCAGGGAATGTGGTCTTATCTGTGTGCAGTATCTCTGACACAGGTCACTGCCATCATCGTCTCAAGAGGCTCATAGTATTGCATATGCTTACAGAAATATACTATAAATACCCGTCTAAACACATCAGTTCAAGCAAAACTAAGAAATACAGAGGTATTGGCACAAGAAGTCTGACTGACAGTAGTCTAGGTGAAGCAACAACCGTTTCCTTTTATAGCAACACAACGGAATTTGAAAATAGTATCTAAAATTATTTCAGCAGTAGTTTGACGTAAAACAAGACAAATCGTACATGTGCCACAGCCTGAACTCCCTGCTCCTCCCTCCTTATCGCTATGTACCTTCACAACACTGCATGTGAGCAGGTCAACTGAGGAAGACACACCTACTTGCTGCCGTGTTACACCAAATTCTGTGACCAGAGGTGGCAGTGTTGCCTCCGTAGCGTACCATACCGTGTTTTGTAAATGCATATGAACACCGATGAAGACAGACAGGGCATTGGAGTGAAAAGAATTAAAAGCTTTCTTCTACAGCATATTAAGTGATAAATAAGGAAGTCGTCTGTTTTAATGCGTCACTGCTTAGTGCTGCTCGAGATGATCGCTGAGTCCTTCCAGCCCCTGTCTGTCCTGACGTGAAGTGTCTTGCCGTCCTCATTTCTTTCACAGACAGTTCTCTGGAATTGCAAATGTTGAATGCATATAATTCAAATGTCTCCTCCATAGCCAAAGTAAACTACAAGCTTGAACGAACTATAGTGCTGCGCCATTTGCGTGGTCGACTCTTCTATGGTTGACAACATAAGCGCTATGGAGGCAACGCTGCCACCTCTTGTCACAGAGTTTGGCTTCAATATTTACCGTGATAACAGACAACTGTGCTTCTCAAACAGAGAGAGTGCTGAAGAGTACAATCTTATGGGATGTTGCTTTAACAGGTGGGTTCAAAACACAACAGAGAAAAACGCCTGGAAGAACCATTGGACCACTGCCATGGCTAAGACACTGGGAAAAGAGAGAGTTTTTATCTGGTCAGAGATAATCAGCCACAGATGTGGGTAATCAATACAGCAAAAACAGACAAGAAATCAGAAAAAAAGTGCAATAAAAGGAGATAGATTTGGGGCCTGTTTTAGAAAGGGTGTTCAATAAACCCTGAGTTTAAAAAAACAACAACAACAACCAAAACCTGAGTTAAGAGTTTCCTGTTTCAAATTGGGGGTTTTCAGTTGGATCTGTCAGCTCTGAGTGTTTAGTCAGAGTTACTGCGACTATCAACAGACATTATCAATAGAGCTTCACCCTTCAGCACGGCAGCAGTGAAGTAAAGAGCAGATCCTCCTACTTTTCTTTCTTAGAGCTTTTATTGCAGTCATGATGGTAAATTTGAGCACAGAAATAGTTACTTCAGAAAAGTAAAGTGACTGCAGTGTGATGGAAGGATTGTTGATTCTGGAGAAGTAAAGCTGGCCTGAGGGCAGCACGATGGCTTGGTGGTCAGCACTGTTGCCTCATCAGGAAGGTTCCTGGTTCGAGTCTCCGCAGGGGCCTTTCTGTGTGGAGTTTGCATGTTCTCACCAGGTACTCCGGCTTCCTCCCACAGTCCAAAGACATGTGACGTAGGTTGATTGGTGTTCCTAAATTGTCCCTGTGTGTGTGTGAATGTGGCCCTGCGATGGACTGGTGACCTGTCCAGGGTTTACTTTTGCCTGAGTGAGCTGGGATAGGCTCCAGCAGACCCCCGTGACCCTGCACAGGACATAGCGGGTATAGATAAGATAAAGATAAAGTTGGCCTGAATACAGTGAGAGCTCATCACCTTTTGGAGACCCTGTTTAAGAAATATTAATTAATTCTTTAACTGTGAGACCTAACATTAGGGAGGGGAATTAATAAGATTTTTGCAATACCAATTCCAGTTTCGATTCTGCTTAACGATTCAGTTCTTCATCAATTCCCTTATCGATTCTCATTTGGAACAAAAAGGACAGCAGGTCAATTAGCATTACTAAAATAAAATTTTAATAATAATAAAATAAATATTCTTTTGTAGAAATGAACAAAATACAAACACAAATTATTCAGTGGCAATTCCACAAGAATGTCCAAAATCTTTCTAATAGAAATGAAAATTCTCCTTTTTAAAAGGATATGTACGGAAGAGTATTAGGGCCACTGAAGAAAAGAAAAATAGAATTCTGAGAAAAAAGTCAGAATTCTGACTTTTTT
>JBAMYA010081369.1:0-23288 GCA_037176975.1 Arrhamphus sclerolepis | reverse complement strand
GAGGTTAGAAGGGTGTTTTTTCGAGTTGCCTTTTGGGTTTGGGTAGTTGGAAAGAAAACAAAGACTCACTTTTCCACTGGAGGAAAGACCCCCCCCCCCCCCCCCCATCTAACCAAGCAATATAGAAAAAAGACAATTCACCCCTGATGTATCCATTTTTATTATGGTTCTGGTGTTGTGTAGCCAGCATGTTCATTATCTTTACTCTGAGCTCCTCTCCTCCACACTCAGTCTGACTCAGCAATTTCTTAGTGTTGTCCTGTAAGCCCCGGTGAACCCCCTCCCTCCCCCCTCCACACACACACTGGTGATGCTGTTCATGCACCACTTGTTCCAAATGCAGAGCAGGGCTGATGCAGAGCACAGCGTTGTCAGTTGGTTTTCTCTCATCCTCATCACTTTGAAGGGTCAGACAAAGTCCTCTTACTCTCTGGGAAGTCGCAACACAATTTGCACGGTAACACACTACAGTGAATCAGTTGAAAGATGCGCAACGTTTCTTTTCCACAAGCTGTATTACACTTGATTTATAGCATTGTATATTGAAGAAAGGAATTCCTGAACAGTTATGACAAGGGCAATTTGCAGGGTTTGGAAAAGTGCCAAGTTTGTTGCATTTTTTTCTTTTGCAACAGCATTGTGAACACGCTTGTTTCATCAAACAGCACAAATATTGTTATATATTCGAAAATAATTTCATTTCCCAAAATGAAAGGTTTACAATCATCCAATGCTCATGCAATTTTAAATGCACATCATTTACCAAACACAGCTGATTCATGATGCTCCAGGTTGAGCCGTTGTTGAAAATAAGATATTTATGCACACACAGGACATTGTTCCTCATTAAAGAGGCTTGTGAAATGGAGAGTTAAAGGGATATAGTTGGTGATAAAGTTTGTTACTGGAGTTGATTCTCATGGAAGTTTTTTTTTTTTTTTTCCCCCTCCAGATGAGAGGGCATGCTGTCCTCAGACATTTTGCTTAATTTAAGACCACTTTTATTCTTTTAAACCACTGACCTATGGTCTTTCTTTTTGTTCAGAGAGAGAGAGAGGAGGATGATATAAATTTTCTGTTATAGTCCAGTGACACTCTTTTCATAATGCAAGTCCTTATTGAAGTAAGGTGAAGTGCATTTTGAAAACCAGTCCAATTTCTTTAAGCCTCTTAAATTCATGGTTCTCTTATTTTCAGACAGATTTTTAATTTTTCTTTCATACTGTTCCCAGCTACAGTATAACTTGATCCACTGTTGTAGGTTTCTGCTGCACATTTCTTTCCCACTAATAAAGTACAAGTCTAAAATTTGCATTCCTCTAAATCTGCCCCAGAGTGCAGGGGGTGAGTGGTGCAAAATAAAGGGTTGAGGGTGATGAAGTGAGTTTAAGAGCAGTGTTGGTCCCAGCCATGCTCCTAATTTGAAACTATATTTTGACACATTGCCAGAAAGATAAGTTTGCTTAATGGAGGAAATGAATTCAAAGGTCCGGACAAAAGCAAATACAGAGACCCGTCAGCACAGTTCCTTCTATTTTCTTGTCATACATCCCTGCCATCCATAAAATATAACTTTTGAAATTATATTGATGTTCTCCTGTTCATGAATTCAAAATTGAACACAGTGCTACTGATTTAAGTACATTGGAGATTCCTATGCTGCACCTGTACCAATAAAAAATACATAAGGAACTAATGTATTCATCCCTTTGTCTTTTTCATTGAAGTATATGCTTCCCAACAGCTAGCTGAGAGTCTCACTCAGCTTGTCAGTTACATCCTTGCTCAGACTAAAAACACATCCATGCCTTTGAGTTGAACATATTCTAAGTAGTCAGAAATGGCTCGGCTCTCCTTGTAAACATGACACTCCTGTTATCTCATTGACAGCATGCCAACAGTGACCCCGTCCAAAACCAAAGTGAAGCAGCATGATAACAAGAATTACACTTGAGATATAGTATATTCAGTTTTATTTCTTATACATGCAAGGTTAAGATTATTTGTTCATTATTATTTGTAGTAGTAGTAGTAGTTAATATTAGATGGTGGTGTTAACTGGATATAGGAGGATATTTGGCTGGTACTGACTTCACACACTTATTAACAATAATTCAGTCGCCAAATTCAAAATAAAGTAAATTCAGTTATAATAGTAATAATTCTGAAGGATTATTGCCAACATTTTTCTTCGATTTAAACCAAAATATTGGCAAATGTTTTTTTTTTTGTTTTTTTTTTGTTCTTATACCTACTCTAAAATATCTATACAAGCATCAGTGGTACAAATTTGTCATGATTAAATCTCTGATGCATGTTTTTTACATTCTTCAGGGTGTGGCCACTGCAAGAAGATGAAGCCAGATTATGATGAAGCTGCTGAAATGCTCAACAAGGGCGCAGATGTAAGTTTCATGTCCTGCTTGTGTCTACGTGTGCACAGGAGGCCTTTCCACAGACCTGTGTTCGTTTTATATTCGGCACGCTAATGAAGGCGCACACTTGGGTGCTGTGGCTCGTCCTCGTTAACAGATCATGATAGTCCCATGTCTTGGCGTGAAGGCTGTTAGTTGTTGAAAGTGACGCGCTGGTCAGTCACCAGTCCAGTTCTCTATGTGTTTTTCATTAAGCGGGTGTGTTCCTCATCTCTCCTTTCCAATATGCTGTTCTCTGTTGGTAACTTTACACTTCCCAGCCTGGATCAGGGCTTATAAAACTCCAGCCTGTTGATTGTAGCAATTATCTCATCCATAATCGTCCCACTGGCCGACTCTTGGACTTTGTCCTTGTGGCTCTTTGCCCAGACCATGAGATGAATGCAAAAATCCATCCCATTTTCTTCAACCTTAAGCTTCTAAGAGGTAACCATTAGTTTTACAAACACAGTATTGTAGTTTTCTCAAAAGATGTGAGCTTGTTACAAGAAATGGGTGCCAAAACATTCCACACAAATTGATGAACAAGGGTAAATAGCTGTTAGCTTGTTCACCTTGTACGATTCTGGTATTCATGTGGATGTTACTTTGACATCTGACATCCAACTTAAACATTTTTGTAGACCAGTCACACCTTTCCCATTTGACAATAGCATCCCACTCTCCAGTAGCACTGTTTTCCAGCATGATTGCATTGCATCCTGCAAAAAACACTTAAAAGGAGTTCAAAGAAAGCAGCAGAAAGGCTGAGTCATTCATCTTTCCTACAAGCCCTACAGATATCACTCTCATGGGATCTGATGGCATCTCTATGACATAAGTATATTATCATAATGTTATGACTGATTTGTGTCCTGTGGTTTTTATTTTTTATTCTTCCCATCTTTGTATTATATAATATTTTTGTACATGTATGCAGTGTTACACAGTCCAAGGCAAATAAGAGATCTGTTTAGAAGAACTTATTTGAAGTTCAGGCTTTTCTTTGCACATTTAACAACACATCCATGGCAAATGTTTGCATAATACTTGCTGCTCCAGGGTCTCAGTGAAATCTTCATAAAGCAATAGCATCAACACTTGAAAAATACAGTTGAGCATCTGAGAGGTGTGGATCAGGCTTATGCAGGAGAGGTTTCCATATAAGTGATCCGCTTTTGCCTCTTAACGGCAGCCCGATGTGCTAGTCGTCAAAATTTGAGTGCTTTTCCCACCTCTTCACACTTACAGCAGTCAATGGCTTTTTCTCTTTCTCACTACATCAGCCATATCGGGTGATGAAAATCATGGCCGAAAACAAAAATTTATATCACAATATGCTGACTCACTATGATATGACAGCTTGTCAGGGGTGTTAAGGGCACTATCAAATACAGTTTATATTATAAAACAATTGCACAATGAATTTTAAGACATCAAAATCTATCGCTGCACACAGAAACTGGGCTGTATGTGAAAAATAGTGTTTGCCTTTGATTGCTCCTCCTCACCTAAAAGCACACAAAATTGTTTAATTTGAGCTCTTATAGTGTAATTGAAGGGATCACACTACTTTACCATATTTGACCAAAATCCATCGTGAGTTGAGATTGCGGTGCTGTTTTTTTGCAGAGTCCAGGCGTGTTGGCGGCGGTGGATGCCACAGTGCACAAGACTGTGGGAGACCGCTTCAAGATCTCCGGCTTCCCCACAGTCAAGTATTTTGAGAAAGGTGAAGAAATATACACTCTGCCGCATCTTCGAAGCAAAGACAAGATCATCGAGTTCATGCACAAGTGAGTCATGCACTTAACAGGCTATTGATTTGTAATGTCTGTCAAACAAACGCATTAACACAGACTCAAATCTTGGCTTAAAAAGCATCACAGTGACATGTAATAGACAGTGACACCAGTCCAGTTTTTTTTTTACAGGCTACATGAAGACAGTCTGCACTCAGAGGTCAATTGGCATAATTTTGTTTGGAGCTCATTATGTCATCTCACTCACAGTGAGAATTCAATTATATCACCAGCAATGCACAAAAAGTTAAACTATAGTAATGCCTGTATATATTTGAACATTAACACATTTATTTTCTAGTGTTGGCTAATCCTTTGTGTGTCTGTGTCTAAATATTTCTGGATTTAATCATATGCTTATGTTCTATTTATGCTGTTAAGCAACGTTCCCCCCCTCCATGTTGTCTTGCCTCTCTTTCATCTCTGCAGTCCCCAGGCACCTCCACCCCCAGAGCAGTCTTGGGAGGACAAGCCCTCCAGTGTCAACCATCTTGGATCAGAAGATTTCCGAGAGGCTCTGAAGAAAAAGAAACATGCTTTAGTCATGTTTTATGCTCCCTGTAAGAACTTTTTATTTACATGAACTATGCAGAAATCTTATGATTTCAGGAGCTGTTAAATTTCATACGCTTGGCAGCATATTTGAAATATCAAGCATGTGTGAGGTTGTTGTAACCAAGTGTGATTACAGCTATTTTTCATTGGACTTGGTGTGATCATGTGCTGCATTTTTTTCCTTTTTTCTTTTCCAATCTCCTCATTGCACAGTAAATAAACCCCACCTAAGCCTCAGGGAGAATCAGGAATGATTCACAGAACTCAGAATAGTTTTGTCCAAGTTGCACAGTAGAATACCTAAAGAACCAAAAGAAGTCTAAGCTTCTTTTATTTAAAAGTGGGCTCTCATGAAGAAAAGCACAGGTGTGGCTGAATCTAAAATAGATTTGAAAATGGATCTAGTGTTATCACGACTCATTTGAGCGCACAAACAAAAGATTTGGTGTCGGAAACTTGTCCACTTACCAAATGCACTTTGAGTCGCAGGTGCCCCCCCGTCTGTTTTTTGCCGTTTGTTTCTCATGAGGGCTTCAGTGTCAGACAGATTGAATCCGTCTGGCACATTTTGGTACTGCCTTCCAGAAAGAGATGTCCCAGATGCAGGTCAGGCAGCTTCAACCCATCCACCTATCTGCAAAAATTCAAATTTGCATAATTAAAGATGACCTTCCTGGACCCCGTAACTTTTTAGTTAGCTGACTGACCTTTCAGATATAATGCATATTTTGCATTAAAACTTTGATTTTTATTTTTTTCCCCCATTCTAAATCATCCTTAGTTTTTAGTCATTCTGAAATAAACCCATTTTACTATTTAATGTCGAGCTGTAGATAAATAGCTTTCTTTTTTTTTCTTCTGTTTGTACATTTCAGCAAAGAATATAAAGTAACTGTAGAGGAATCAAGTCTCTTACACAGCTACGTTGCCATCACTTGTTCATCTGTCACTTATTGGCTCTGATTCCCTCTCTGTGGCAGTAGTTTATAATATAAGCAGGTGGTGGAGATTAATATACAATGGAATAATTAATTATCAACAGTAACCCTTAGAATTATATTTAGTACATCGGTATGTGTGAACAGAACTACAACGTGAAATTTTAAAGCTGAAATCAGCTCATTTGATGTATGATTGTACTGCAGCTTTAGACACACTCTCAGCAGTAACCTCACTGTCGACTTGTGCGAAATATATGTGAGAAATACGACACACTGTTCTGTTAAAAAATGATTTCATGGCTAAAAGGGTACTTCAGCAGGAAACCGTGTTCAGAGGTGTGCTGAATGCTTTCTTTGTGAGGCAACAATGAAGAAATATGTATGATCACCAAAGTTGATATTAAACTGAACTGATGGTAGAGTTTCAGTATCGCTGCATCTGCATGCGATACTTTTAGACGTAACTACAAACATCTGTGTGGGACTGGTCTGTGAAATTGTATATACGATGAGGTCAGCTTGTATGAGGAGAAAAACACTACAGAATTTTTGTTAAAGCCAATAATAATATACGTGACAATGAATTTGTCACATGTTTTGTCAATTTAAACATCTGCCTTGGATAAGCTGCATTTAATAGATGTTCGTACTGGTGAAA
This sequence comes from Arrhamphus sclerolepis, assembly GCA_037176975.1. NCBI lineage: Eukaryota > Metazoa > Chordata > Actinopteri > Beloniformes > Hemiramphidae > Arrhamphus > Arrhamphus sclerolepis. The sequence continues at coordinate 16,918 of JBAMYA010081369.1, read as the reverse complement.
GCAGGCACAGTGTCTAGTTATTCTGAGAAAATTCTTCGTGCTGCAGCATAATAGGATATTTAGCATTGCACTTCAGGCTGTGTAGTTTTAGGAATGCTTCATCCATTTTAACATGGGAATGCCTGAATCATGAGGTCAGTGATGAAATTAATCTACCAGATTTTCATCTCAGTGCAGCATTTGAACTTTTAACTGTCAAAAATAACCCACACCGGATGTTGCAGCTTCAGTGGCAAATCCACAGACTGGTAACTTGAGCCATCCTTTTGTGGATTATTGATTTAAACTCTGAATTTTTATTGTTAGTTTTTCACTTAAGATGGACTTTATAAATGAATGTGGGATCAGGTAAAGTCTCTTTCAAAAGCATTTATCTTGAACAGTCTGTTTATTTCCCTTTTAAATGGTACCATATTTGAAACATGCATTTGAGGGATGAGCAGCAGAAATAAGTATGTAGGTTATGCCCAGACAAGATTTGGCAAATCTTGTGTGGCCATGCCAAACGGCTATTTTGAGATTCTGGTACCCCTGTGAACATTATAGGGCAGCTTCAAGCTGAAGTTCTGCAAAGCCAAGTTGCAGTATTATTTAGAGTGAGCCCTAGTACCATCTGCAAAATCAAGGCCAAGTTGCACATAATGGGGGGGCGTCGGAGACAGGCTGCGGAGTCGACGTTCCAAGAAGACTGTTTCCTCATCCTGTCAGCACTCAGAAACAATATGCAGATTTGCACACAAAGTTTGCAGGACAATATGCCCAATGGCTCTCTTCACAGGCCATCCGACGCAGACTGCACACATCCAATCTTTGGTTTCCTAGGTCTGCCAGGAGGCCTGCCATGACTGCCATTCACTGACGGGCCCTTTTGCGTTTGAATCTGGTTGTGGCGAGGAACATTTTGTGCACCACTGAGTCCAGATTCTGCCTATAAGGCACTTGGTTTGCAGGATCAAAGTGTGGAGAGGCACGGAGAATGCTTTGGAGATTGCTGATAACATTTGAGGGAGGCGGTGTGATGGTGTGGGGCGCCATCTCTGTCAGTGGAAAAATGAGGCTCATCATTAGAGGCAGTCTCAATGTTTCTCAAAGATGAAACTGTATTCTCCAAGATGGCGATGCTTGCCCCCACAGAGCGAGGTTTATCAGAGACTACCTCCAGAATTTAGGGGTGGAGGAGGATGGAATGGCCTTCCAGCAGTCCTGACCTCAACCCCATTTGTGGGATCACCTTGGCTGTGCTGTTGATGCCAGACTGACCAACACAGCCATGTTGGCTGACTTGCAGAAGTGCTGATTGAAGAATGGGATGCCATACTTCAGCCACATGCTACCTTGGCTCCTGCTTACTAAACGACTTCATTTAAATTGTCAAATTGCAAATAAGTCTTTTTTCTTTAGACTTTAATCATTCAATTCACAGCACCAAACAAGAGCAATCAGCAAAAGAAAATTAGGAGAGAAGATTTGGCAAATTTTTCATGAGTGCAATCCACATACTTAGATCTTTATAAATGATAAACTTAGAGCAGTATTTACATGCTTTGTTAAAAATATTAATAAAATTTTTTATGAATATCTGCTTCTCAGGGGGCTGATTAACTGTTCACAAGCACTTTTATACAGATGTTCACTACAAAACTGCTCATTGGGGAATCGTTTAGTTCCCATAAGAGACGCTCTTGGATATAAGTGATTTTATTCAATGATGAGAATCTCAGATAAAATTTTAATGTCACATCTATTTGACATGTTTAATAACTAATGCAAGACATGCATATTAATGTATAAATGTGGTTATGATAATGTCTAACCTGGTCGTTCTCCCCCAGGGTGTCCACACTGTAAAAACGCCGTCCCCCATTTCACCACAGCAGCAGAACTCTTTAAGGAGGACCGCAAGGTCAGTTTTTTTATAAGCTATTTAATTACATACATTGGTGTAACAAGCAATGGTGGTGTTGCTTAATGAGAATATTATAGTACAATTACAGCTTTATGTCATCACATATAGTAAAAACTTTTTTCCTGTGTGTTATTACACCATTTATACTAGGATGTATTAATTTTCAAGGTAAATATATATTATATACCTGATTAAAGTTATGAATGGTAACATTTACTACTTAAAGTTATTTTGGTATAATGTTATTGAATATGCAGCTGTGCTTCACATGTGTGCCTTGTATTTCCCTCTCATAAGGCCTCAGTTTTGAAAATCCGAATGGTCACAAGTTCAAAATGTTCTTCTGAATAAAATACATTCTTTAAAAAAAGAAAAAAGCAAGATAAGGCTCAGTGAAAATGTTATAGATTTCAGAACAATGATATGGCTGAATAGCTTGCTGGACTCATTTATAAATGTTGTAAAAAATTTTATGTAATATTGTAATATTCCTGTTGGCAAGTAATATTTACAGGAGCAGTCAACAAATGTTTCCATAAAAGAGAATTATTCTTTATAATCACCATAAGTTAGAGTCTTTAAAGTTTAGTTGGATAATTCCTTATGTTGCTGTTTTATTTATGACTTCTATTTTGCGCACACAATTCTTTTACAGTGTGCCCACCTATTTCTTTGAAATTTAAAATGTTTCTTTCCAACTTTTGAAGCTGAACTTTTTGCCGCAAATATTTTTCTTCCTGTAGCAGTCAGGAGTTTCATCACTTTGCTGAAGTCAACAGGATCTCGGGGTGTTCTGCACATTCAGGGTTTTGAGGTTATTGGAGGTTCACCTAGACAAACGGGACATGCTCATCCTCCATCATCTCAACTCCTCATTACTTTTCCTTCTGGGGCTCATGTCCTGACACCCACCCACTCCTGCTCTTTCCTGTTAATACCCTCTGAGTCCACGATTTATTTCCAAACTTCTTTTGTGACACACTGAGAAAAATATGAGTGTGTTTCTGGAGAATTTAAGAGGGATATTCTTTAACCCTAGGAGGCATATGTTTTAGATATAAGTGCTTTGCCACTTTGTTTGAAGCCGTCTAAGACTGAAAACGTGTCAGTGAATGGTATAGGTTTGCAGGATACTGTTAGATCAGAGTAGAATTATCCAGCTTACCCATTTTTAACTCCAATTTCAACTCTTTCCTGCATTTCATCTCATCTCTGAAGTGGTAAGAGCAAAGACGTAACACAGATTTGTAAGAGGCACGCCCGACAAACGAGGAGGGTGGTGTCATCATTTGATTCTCTTTTTTCCCCTTCCCTTCAGCTCTACCCTTTGAAGAGATCAAAACATCGGATCAGTATGTTTTGCATATTGATTTGGCATAGGTTTTACGCCAAATGCCCATCCTGACACAACCTTCCCCAGTTGTCCGAGCTTGGGATCAGCACTTTTTCTTTTTTTTTCTTGTAATTGTCAGAATATGTGAATCAAGGATGTATCCTCATTAACTTGGTCATAGATTTTTCTGAGGGAACCCTTTCCTTCTAACCGTTCTTGTAACGTCACAACATAAAAGATTGTCCACGTCTCTCGTCATCAGCTGTAGCTGCTGGAATTCAGGTGTGCTTTTGTTGCTTTTTCTTTCCTTTTGTATTGAAAACACTGATGTATGCTTTAGCAGTGCTGCTAACTAATAAAATAAATTTTTGTCCCTGAAAATATAAATTAGTCAGGCAGATATGTTGCTGTTGGACAGCAGAGGTTAATTAAAAATAAAAATCCTCTATAAACAAGCCAAGAAATTAAAAAAAAAAAAAAAAGATCAGAACCCCACCACCTATTAAAATATTGACTGCATTTTCAGAGAAACTTTCATAACAGCCAAAAATGTTTTTGCAGTTTCAGTATCTAGGGGCCACAAGAGCTCAAGGCACTTCCTCCTCTGTTCAGCTGTGGATCAAAATCCTGTTCCCAGCTTCAGGATGAATTTCAGACGATTCCTAAGCAGTGGAACTCTTATATTTGGTGTTAAAATGCGCAGGTTTATGATGTCGTCTTCCTTTTCGTGTCCACACCAGCCAAAGGAGGCTTAAAGGTTTGGATGAGTTGAGTAAAGCTGCACGTGTTCACTTGGCAGTCTTCATGATTAATCAAGTGGAGCCCTGGTGTATTATTCCAAGACTGTGTTGATTACAGTCTATAAGCTTCCCATGCTATTTAATTCAGTGCAATTCAACTTTATTTATATAGCGTCTATAACAACACAAGTTATCTCTAGGCGCTTCTCATAAACCCAGAGCATGACCCCCGACTTATTTACCAAAGATAAACACAAGCTTAGCTGCAGCTTTGAGGGTGCAAACAATTAAAACTCCACATTGTACCTTTATAGCTGTGTGGGAGTTGTGTGCGTGGTCTGTAGCAACGTATTTGTCTTTTCCCCAAATTCTAATCAGTCGTAGAATTAAAGATGCACATTGGCCTAAAGCAGTTAGCTTTCAAAAGCAAGAGTATTTTTAATGTATCCTTTCAAATGTGATATTTAGCAGATGGCTGAATGGACATGGCAGGTCTTGTACACGTGCAGCCACTGCCAGCTCAAATCCAATTTTTAGCGAATCCAGACTGTATGTAGTTGAAAAACACACACAAAGACATTGCATGGTGAAATTCTTCTTTTTTTCTCCTCTCAAATCACATTCAGATCACACGTAACAATGGTTTTGAATATGATTACAATCGGATTTGCATGGGTGCGTGTCAGTCTAAGAAATTTGGGCAGTTAAATGCATTCATTGCACTCAAACCCTTGATATGCAAAATCCCTTAATTGTTTATTTATTCTATGCTTTCACGTCAGAGATGAAACTTTTGACTGGTAGTGTATGCACGTCCATAAACACAATATTAGAAATTATACATTAAAAAGTATATAAGTTCAAAAATTCCATTTTTATTTTAGGATGCACAAACGTTTCATAAAAAGTTAAGACAAATGAGAAATCTGTCACGTCACAGTGATGTGAGATATTCTTTAGTATTTATTAGTAACTGATCTGGCTGCTCATGTCTAAAACTGTGCATACTTACTAAGTACACAAAAAATAACCTGCTTTATAAATTACAGCTTACTTAGAAGTTCGTGCAGATGGATTTGCTGCATATCCCACCCTCTAAACACCCACATTCTACCATAACTAGTCAATGCAACGGATCTCATGAATCCTTTCATACATAAATAAGCCTGCTAATTGGTGGCATTTTACGTTGAATCATGGCAACTGAGAGGACGAGTAAAAGAAATTTCAACACGCAGCAGTAGACGTGCTTGTGGCTGAGGTGGAGGTCAGGGAAATGTGTTATTTGCTGGTATCTAAATACGTCCACCGATGCCTCGTTCCACTGTGGAGCCACGCACGAGCATGGGCCACATGAAATCGCACCTCTTCTGCACTTTGCAGCTTTGTTAATGGGGTGACTGAGGAGCCAGCGTCTCAGGGGATCACCTCCAAGTTATAACAGAAGAGTAATTATAAACCAGGCTTTAATAGTTAGAATTTCCACAGTGTTGTTCACTACTAGGAGCCAGCTGTCACTCAGGGCCAGCCTGACTTTCCTTAACACTGCTGTCCATGAGGATGAATGAGTCGTGTGGTGCCAGGCCACCGTACCAGAACATAAAATAATAATAATAATTACTATTAATTTATCACAACCATGTTTGAGTTACACATAACTTGCACGTTGATTATACGCACATTTTTATGGTTCATAGACAAATTCATCTTTGCTCGAAGCCCTTATAAGAACATAACTACTGTTGATTACATTTGCGAAAGTGTACATTGCTGTAAAATATCTCTTACTGTTGTTGTTCTCCCACACTGTAGGGAAACTGGATGTGCTGACTGGTTATGTTAAAGATAACATAAAGTTTAAATCCAGTTTTACCTTGGCATAGTTAAATAATGATAGTGTGCCGTGAACCTCAAATGCTGTTTTCACCTCATTCATATGTAAATTTTTTTTCTTAAATATTCAGCTGAAACATGATCCAATCTGAAAATCTGCAAAAGTGTTTTGTAACCGTTTTACACGGACTCATTTGGACTCTGGAGGTGCAGACCCCCCTCTGAGGCTCAGTTAACTTGTAGCATGAGGAAGGAAAATCAGTTTGTTTTGAGGATGAAATATAGACTCAGCCGTTTCTCCAACCTTGGGAAGTTTCTAGAAGACTTCACTCAGCAGCTGACACTAAAACAAGGAGCTATCAGCTTCACGACCATGACCTATAAGCTCCAGAACATGAACGCCAACATTTTCACATCAGACAATACGCTAACAGTAAAATTAAAAAGCAAAAAAAAGGTCTAATTAAGACGGATTGTGGTGGAGGTAAAACGCTGCCCCCGTTTCTGTCGGGATTCTGTCTTATCTTATGAGCGCTCGGCTCCACTTCCATGGTGAAAGCACCGCCATCCCCACATAACGTTATGCAGCGATCAGCTGGTGAAGTTGAAGCTCCTTCTCTTCAGCTTCCTGGTCTGACTTTAAAGTGCTGCATCTCCTCCCTGTATCCCAGCATGTGTTGGATCCTTTGGACACCTGGTTGGTACCTTTCACAGCTCTTGCCCCCCTCGTCCGCACTGGCAGGGAATCTGTAAAAGCAACATTGAATCCCCCATTTAGTGACCACATCAGCCAGTTAATGCAGTTTACGATACCTTTAATAAACATCAGCGGTCAACAACACCTGCATGCACAGGGATGAAGCAGCTCCGGCGGGTCAGTCTGTTTAACACTGGACCCAGTTTAGCAAATAGCCCCAAGAGTACTGATCTAATAGCCAGTCATCATGAGGCCTTCAGGACGTCTTGGTGGTCCCTAAAAACTCTCCATCTTGACGTATTTGTGTAATCCCCAAGGAATGCCAGCGCTGTTTATTTGCTTACTCAGTGATTAGACTGACTGATACACACCTGTTCACAATTAGAGCATTAAACGGCACAATCAACTGCTCTATTATATATTTTAAAAGATGAAAGTATGATATATGAACTACTGTGCTTGGTGCTTATGGAATCATAATGGATCACTGCAGGAGCACATCTGTGATACTGCAGGCTTGGCTGTTTATGATTACACAAATCTGATATGAACTGACGTTAAAGGAAAGGTTCATGTGCAACTTTCAAGCCGTTTTTTTTTATTATGAGGCCCATTTGGCTTAGAATTCTGCTCTTCAATGGGATCCTGGTGGACTGAAACCAGCTGGTAATATGCTGCTCCTCTGAAATTTAGTTAATCAATAGCTTGATGTGGGGTTCTCTGCCACTTAAAGATGGATCAATAACGGAATTGGCTGCAGACCTTTGAAGAACAACAACTATACAACTTCATTTTCTCTTTGTCAGTTCACTGCATCTGATTGATTACACAGAGATGAGCAGTAGGGTGGTGCATGGGGTTACATGATTTCTTTCACTGCAGCCACGTTTCTGCAGCTGGTTACTGTACTTGTACTTGCACGTATCTGAAAAGATGCCGAGGTGGTCAAGAATCTACAAAGCAAATCGCAACTTTTGATGAACCGCTCAGGAAATGATCACATTGGCATTTTTTTCTGCGAGATTTCTGTTGACGTCAGTATGCTTTTGCAAAGCAGAGCCACCTCAGTCTGACTGAATGGGCACAGTTTGCCGGCCGCATGACTGAAAAATCATTTTTTGGTGGAGCACACTGAGCTGAAGCTTTGAGATATTTGAATAGCTCAGTTATCTCTGTCTACTTCTCTGATTTGAAATGTTGTTTTTTCCTTAATTTCCTTTTTCTTTCATCTTTGTGCTCCTAATGAAAGATTAAACCAACAGGAGTGTTTATATTCAGTAATATGTTGACCCTTCTGTGGTTTCTAAATTATCAGTCCATTCACTCTACATTGTGAAGTGATTATTTGATGGTGGGAGGTTCAGTCTGCATCATTCAGCACCCTGAAAGAGTATGACATTTCAGCTGTCCTAAAAAGACACGCTGAGAGAGCCAAGTAACATTAAGGCGTCATTTACAGATCGTTGGGGGCAGCTTTGTTACCCGTGGAGTCAACAGCTACGCAACATAAATGAACATAAATGGTTTTACTTGGCATCGATTGTCATTGGTGATTTTTACCCACAATGAAAGGAGCAAAGTAATAGTGAATTTGAATTTAAAACAGCATTTTGAGCCTTTAGATTGCCAGAGCAGCTAAAGTTGTTTTTTGTCTGTTTGTTCTCTTTTAATGATAAACAGTAAAAGTATTCACTTTTTACAGTTAAGCTCATTTTAGGTAAAACTAGCAAAATGTTAAAAAATTAACAGATACCATTGGAATATAACAAAAAAGAAAAGAGGAAATTATATTACATCTATGCTAAATGTTTTGTCTCAAACAGGGCTAATATAGGCCTACTTTGCTGTTCTCTGCAATTTTTTAAGATGAATAAAACTACTGAAAATGTAATTCTGTAATTAGATCAGATTTAACATAAAGATGTGCAGTATGTGCGTACACTCTCTACATAAGCACTCTAACAGATGATGATTTGTTGCCGTTTAGATTGTGTATGCTGCTGTGGACTGCACCAAAGGACAGAACCATGACATGTGCAAGCAGGAGGGGGTGGAGGGGTACCCAACGTTCAACTACTACAACTATGGCAAGTTTGTAGAAAAATACAATGGAGACCGTGGGGTAAGTGGCACCATTTATGTCGAATCCTCTAACACCTGTGCAGAGAATCACTTCCTTCACATTAACTCCTGTTAAACTCCTAACTAGTATATTTAACCTAAACGTAATGAATGTACATTGTAATGCTACAGGTAGTTAATATATATTTGAATTGTTGTTGTTTGAAGTTGCTTCTTGAATCCTAATTAAAATATTAATTTGGCCTAGCAACACATTCTTGTTTGTGAGGGTCGTGATGGTTTCCATTATTTAGAAACCATGTTTGAATTCTCCCCGTCACTGCTCGCATTCTGGAAAAGAATGCAGCCTTTCAAGACATTAAAAATGCTTAAACTTTGAAACATGTCGTATAGCGATTCTAAATAAAGCATCCCTTTCTTTGCAGGAGGCAGGCTTTACAGGATTCATGCGCAGCCTGCGAGGACGCGACCAGGAAAAGGTAGTGAAGAGGAAAGAGGAACTCTGAGAGCCATATGCAGAAGGAGGGTGATGCACTGTGGCCTTTACGTCTGGCCCTGTCTGCACTAATATGGATATGGGAGATTTGGTGACCTCAGCTTAAGGCTTTTTTTTTTTTTCTTTGTTTGTTTAGATTTTTTCTTCTTTCCTACCGTGGTGATTCTGTTTGTAATGATACCAACGAATCACGTATGGTCTGACCAACCACTCAAGACTCTTTTTTTTTTTCATGGATATTCCAATAGGCAAAAAATATTCACACAGCTTTTTTTTTTGCTTTTTTCCGCTTTTTGCCCAATCACTGTGACTGTATATGTGAAAAACTACACCGTATACTGTATCTATGCAATAGAGAGCCCTCCTTAACCCTGCTGGGGTCTTTGTGACTGACTGGTGGCGGCTGGTGGTGGGCATCATAAGGGTAAAGTGGAGGCTCTGTCGATCACTACACAAAGGTTCCTATCCAGTCTCATCCACCCTGCACTGTTTCTAGAGGAGCCTCATGCTGATCATTGACATAACTTTTTCCCCCCATACAGAACCTTCATTCCGTCTCGCGTAAGATGTTGGAAGATCCTTCCATGTAACACTAGTACGTAGAAGACCTTCAAAATTTAAAAAAAAAAAAAAAAAAAGAACTTCAAGCTTGTAAATTTGTGAAATGCTATCGTAGGTGGTTTAACAAAAAGCGCTGTAGTAATGTCAAATGGGTAATATCATGGCTTAAAGTTCTGTATTCTGGTCTGCACTATCATGATTGGTTTTGCTTTTAGAACAGACTTGAAAAGTTTTTGTTTGCTCAAAACTGTGGCCTTAAAGATGAAAGGGTATAAGGTATCTGGAACCTCAGAAATATAACTGTACGAGGCCCGGTGCCCTTGCAGCGCCTCCAGATGTAAAATAAGAAAAGAAACATGAACATTTAATGCCAAATATTACTGCGCATGGCCCTTTATGCAGCCAGGGTAACATTGTATGTCTCGCACCTCTTTCATTGTTCGTTCATAATGGGATTTGTTAATGTTCTAACAAAGGGACGGCTCATTTACAGGAGATGTGCTGAGGCTAAATATTGCATGTTGATCAAAATGTCCTAAATCTTACCACTGTTCTCTGTCGTAAACATGGAATCCAAACGATATCCCACAGTCCGAACTGCATTCACAGAAAGCTGGAATACTTCAGACCTCTAACTCAAACTTGGGACATTCAGGGTCTCTGTTTTAGGTTGTCCAGTCTGTGTTTTGTGTTTTCCATCTCTGAACAACACCTGTTAGTCAAGTCTCCAAATGTGGACACTGGACAGTTTCGCCTCAGTCTTCTGGTCTCACCTCATCCTGGATCTGCTCGGTGACGCTAGGCTTAACGGCGATCTCCCATGCCTGCTCCACCTCTTGCAGCATGACGGCATCAATGTGGAGCCATCTTCATTCCTGTTTTTTTTTCCATCTTTTTTTCCGTCTCTTCCACTCCCACGTCTCAGCCTGCAACTTCACTTAAATTTGATTAGCCAGAGTCTTGTGTCTTACATTGTGAATAAGGTTCTCAGGGATAGCCAAAACCCAGTTAAAGGGAATGTGTTATTTTTGTAATTTTGTGTTCCAGCTGAATTTCAAATCCTTGAGTCATGAAACGAACGCGTCTTGTACGTTTGTTTCTCTCTACAGTTAATTTGTCCTTCTCTGTGCTGTATCATGAGGTATGTTGAAGATTTACTGTCAGAAAAAGTTACTGAACCATTTCTCTTCAAACATTGTTATTAATGGACTACTTCCAAGTGAAAGTATTTCAAATATTCTGGATGCCACCAAATAGATTTTTAACCAGTTTTCATTGTGATTGTTAACATTTCATTGTGTGCATGAGCATTCTGAAGGTGCTTTGTGCATTTTGGTGACATATTACTGTAAAAAGGTATGTTATTTTCCCAAGGAACAATTGCCTTTCATTTATGTGGTTTTGTTTTTGTTTGGTTTTCCCTTTTTCTTTTAGCAGCTCCCACACTGACATGCATTTGTTATTAAAGGGTTCATTCTTTAGCCCAAAACTATCCATGTTGCGTGAGTGTTTTTCACACTTTATGCCAAGAAGGCATTGTTGCCTTTATTGATTTGTTTTGTTTGTTGTTTTTTTTGTGCCCAGACACATGAACAGTTTTACATTTGCTGTAAGAAACAAATAAAAACCAAAAAGTTTTTCATTTGCTCTTATGTAATAAACACATTCTGTACTGTGTCAGCGGTTTATTTTCAAAAAAGAGTTTCCTTTCTGAAACACTTTCAGAGGCGTGTTGGGATATGGTTATGAAGACAGCAAAAATTCAAGTTCTTGAACTGATTTTAACGGGAACAAGCATTCACAATTGCTGGCAAGGAAATCTTTTTTTTTTTTTTTTTTAACTGATCCTGGAAATAATTTTTTAGTTTCGTGTCAACTCTCAACTATATTTGCTGTAGACATTTTGTTTTTCTCGGTTAACTAAAAAGACCAGCAGAACCAGGTATCAGCTGAAACTATGAAATAAGGAACTGTCCTTGCATTGTTCCCTGGACTAATGGACAGTGCAGGTGAAGGTAATTTTGTTTTTGTTTGGTTTGGCTTTTTTCTGCATCTCAAAAGCGAAACGGATGCACCACAAGCACTATTCAGCAGATCTGATTTGGATGGATTTATTGTGAGAAATAGCTGGGAAATGACACAGCTCCTAAATAAAAGCTGAAATCTGCAACATTCAAAGGATGACACATTTTTACCATCTTAAAAAATTAGTTTTTAGGATCCGTATGTGGCGTTTATACCTCAGAGTGTTGACTTCAAAACTTGAATGTGACTTTCAAGTTGAGTGTGTCCAGGGTTTGTTGTGCATGCTGCTTTAATAAGGTGCTGCTGTTAGGATGCGTGCAGCGTTGAGCTTTAGCAGGGTGATTAATACCTGTGAGCACAGACATATCCTCTCAATTCCAATAGCACTCTGGAGGATTTCCAAAGGATCGGCACACTTTTTTTTCTTGCTGATGCAGCGTAGTAGTCAGGGTCAAGTACCCTCAAGAGAAGCCATCCTCCCTTTATGGATAATTAATATAATAATGTTTGAGTTGAGTATCTTCTCTCTACAATGTCAATGCACTCATCGTCTAATGTAGCTTTTCATCTTAAGTGACCTTATTTTTGTTTTTCTAACATTGCTTTCTCTTTTGTATTTTTTTTTTTCTTTACTTTCAAATTCTTGGGACAAAATGGATGAAACATCAGAAGTCCATGAAATAAATATCTGCTCGGGAGACTTAAAGATTTTCTTTTGCCCGTTTCTGAGTGCACAGTAATTTAACTTGGCTGCATCAGTCGATATTGTGGAGAAAAACATCCCTTTTATGTTAGTTTAAATATTCAAGTTGTAGTGAAGAAAATCAATAAGAAAAGTGCTATGAAAATGTCTATTGCTTGGATCCTTGATGGAATCTGCTGTTCAGTGCAGTGATTTATGGGAAATCCTTAGAGCATTTTGGGGGCAAACCCTTCCTGAGTTTGAGGGTTTGAAAGGAAGTCAACCTTTAAGATATCATTTAGAAATTTACTCTTGTTTTGATTCAGTCAGCTATATTCTGCCTTAATTTAGTTATTTTTCAACCTCATGGCTCCAGACTTTCACACCAGGTATTTATGAACCTCTGTTTGGTGTCCAATGCCATTCCTGTCCTGTTAGACTTTTTTTTCCCCATTTTTCACTGACATTGATACTACCATTAAGTAGATTGAATCTCTTTTTTCTCAAAACTCATATTCAGTCTTCTTTGCCAAGTCTGGACAAGGTTGGGCAGTTTATCCCATTCATTTTGAAAATTCCTCTCAAGTTGTCACATTGTTAAGATTGATTCTTCTTTCTTTGGGTCTCTCCAAAGTTACTCCATCAGGTTCAAGTGTAGGCTGTAGCTCAGCCACCGAGCAGACTGCTTTTAAGCATGTTTTTGTGTGTGTGTTTGCTTGTGTTCCCATTTCTCCTTCTTCTGATCAGTCCACCTGTCCCTGCGGATAAGTAACACCCCTAATGGTACTGCTGCAGCCAGCGTCCTTCTTCACTTTTGTGTTTAAAGACGGAAGTGACATTTTTGTGTATGCAACCAGAGTATAATTTTCATTGTGTTGAGTCAGGTTTCATCTGAAGATTGAAGTTTTGCTGAAACACTTTCACTGGAGTCCTAAAGAAAAACCTCTCTTAATCGGTTTTTCCACTTTTAAAAAGGATGGCTGCATCTAAGAGGAGAGATGTGGTTCCTGAGCTCGTCTTTTTCCACATTTTTGAACATGTAGGCTTAGGAAGGAAAATGACCGGTCAAGAAGAAAGTAATGAAACATATTTTATGTTGGATTTGGGGTTTTTTAATCATCAATGAGTTACTTTTAGCAAGCAAGCATGGTACTTTTATCTGTTCAAAGTTTTATCTCATTAATGGGGGTTTCTGGATAACTCAAGAATGCAGCAAAGCAGTCCACTGTGGTAATTCCAATTAGTTCTCAAGAAGTTAAAAAAAATAAAATAAAATTAAAATACAAAAAAACAACTTTCCAATCTGAAGTAGCAGAGCAACATGATTAAATCCATATAATGTTCTTTGTCATAGTTAAACCAACCCCAGAAGCTCTTACCATTCTGTCCAAACTCTGATTTTGTCCTGCAAACTCTGTCCAACAAGTTTTTGACACACCAACATCACAGTGCAACTATACTTTCTTCCAGACTAAGCATATTCTCTCGTAACAGTTTCTGGTTTCTTATTAGTGGATTTTATTTGGATTTATAACTCTTAAGCGCACTGAAATTTAGCATTTCACATCATCCCAACAGTGTCAGAAGAGGAATAAATTTTAAAAAGATATGCACAGAAGTACTGTTGAAATAGAAAAAAAAGCCCACTGCTGTATTCACAGTTAGACTTCAAGGGGACTAAGTATAAAGCTGTTTTGTAGGCCATGACACCTGGATTCAAATGACAGCATGACATTCATCAGCATTATCAGACCAAAAGGATCATTCTCTTTTGTCATTGTACGTTGTTACGTTTCCACAAGGAGAATTCTTAAAATTAGATTTCCTTAAACAAGAAAGAAAGAAAAGAAAAAGGTCAAAATCCCATTAATTCAAGGAGCATGTGTATTTACATACATTACTTACTTCTCAGGAGCTCAGAATGTGTTATGATTACATCCAGAGAAAAAGGCAATTAACAGCGATGCATTTGAATTCAAGGAACGTGTGTGCACCTCTGTTTAGACTGTGTTTCTGCGGATGACAACACCACCTTCCTCACACCTGACACTTTCTGCATTAAATCCTCACAGAGACCTGTGGCTATTCATCAAACTGTCAGAGGCAGCACACATCCATCATCTGCTTCCTTCTGTGTCCGTCACTCTCGCTCTCCTTCACACACACATATAACACACAGCCCTCTGGGGTACTGAGGAGGTCTATACTACAACTCAAACATCGCCTGTTCTTTGGGAAGATTGCATAGGTGCTGTATGTGTGAAGGATGAGGCTGCTAACATCTCCATGGCATTTTCATTTCCTCTCGTCACAACAATGTTTTTGTTTTTCCCCCTCCCCTCTTCCTCAAACATTGTAACAGGAAATATATGAAAACTGGGGGAGGGAATGCTGATGTCAGTGAATGGCCTATTTCAGATCTGAGTGGAGCCCTAAAGTTTGGCAGGCTCTGGATACACATTCATTTTTCATGTTTTAGACTTAACCTAAAAAACATCCTGCAACATCAGATGCATGGGAGTGGGCTAATCTCCAACTAGCCCTCAGTGGGAAAGTAGCAAGTGGAGCAAACAGCGATCAGAATAAACAGAACTGAGATCTAGTGAGAATTAAGGTTGAAGCGGCTTCTGTAATAAAGATGAGCTTGTGCATATCAAGAATGTCAGATGAAGATGAATGAATATTCTGCAGTTGTACTCTGTCATATTTTATCTAAAAGACCCACTTTGAGAAACGTTTGGAGCTTTTCTAAAACACTGCAAAAGCCTAAATCTTTAATTTGGACATTTAATTAATGTGCAACAGTACAAAAGAAATCATTTTCAGTGTGTTCACTGAACAACGTAATTCTTTGTAGAGAATAATTCTGTTAAATTGCCTCAGTTGGTCCCAAATGCTGCTGCCAACTTTCTGACTGGTGCTACCTAGAGAGATCACATCTCCCCTGCTTTAGCTTCACTACAAGTTACCTGTTCACTTCAGAATTCGATTCAAAGTTCCTCCTGATGACATATAAAGCCCTAAATGTCCTGGCCCCATCTTATCTCAAAGACCTCAGTGTTCCATTTCAACCTATCAGACCACTGTGATCCCAGTCTGCTGGTTTACCCCCAGTTCTCAATGTGTCCAAGTCCAGAATGGATAGTTTTATTCTGTAAAGCACTTTGAGTTACACTTGTTTTTGAAAGGTGGTATAGAATTAAAACAAACTAAAAATATAAATATGCTTGCTCATTCAGCAGTACACAAATACCGCTGTGTATAGGCATTTAGAGCCAAAAGATTATTAATTATCAATACTCAAAGTCATATTTTCTGTTTATTAGAAATGTGGCTAGGAGGAAGAGTATGTCAGTTTAAATTAGTCCAGTTCATCCAGTTATATTAAATGTCTCATTTGTGGTTATTTGTAACTCCAGTCTTCAAATTAAGTCTAAATGTAATACGTTTGAAAGCCTAGCTTAGTCTAACACTCCAAAGCTGGAAGTCAGAAAAGCCCGTTTTGTTAGTGGTAGTGTACCGCGTTTCCGTCTGCATTTTCAGATTTCCTATCTGGTTCAGTACAAACAAAGGTCATCCCAGTGGGTCACTTTAATCTTCACATGAATGTTGACAATGACAGTCTTCAGGTCGTCTTTTATTCTCTTTTAGAATCAATGGGCTTCTCTCAAAAAGTAAATGAACTGGCATACTGCTTTAACCACACCCTTGAACTCATCCTCACCTATAGTATAAAACCTGATCATTTTATGAATAAATTTATGAATTAATGCTGTTTTAGTTACAGCCTTGGTCTGAGCAAATAAAGACTCCAAGATTTCTAACCTGGGTTTTCGTCCTGAGCCTTCTGGTTTCAATTCTGGGCAGCAAATCTTATTCTTTCTACTTTGTGTCCAAATAGAGTCATATCTATCTTGTCTTCATTTAACTGAAGGGAACTTGATTGTATCCTATATTTCACATTTTCCAAGAATGGACAGAATGAAGCTAATGGACCATAGTTATTTCATGAAAGAGTCAAATAGATCTGAGTGTCATCTGCATCGCTTTGATAAGTCACATCACTGTCACGTGTGATCTGACCTAGAGGAAGCATGTAGAGGTTGAATAATAGTAAGATTCCACAGGTCAGTAGAAGCTCAGATTTATGCTCACCACTGCTTTTAAGATATGATCTGAACCAACTGAGAACTGGACCTGATAATAGGTCCAGTTCTCAGTTTTCCACTTTGTCAGGAAGGATTTTATGGTCCACAGTATCAAAGGCTGAACTAAGATCCAGCAGCACAAGAACAAATGTTTTCCCTGAATCAGTGAATGTAAGACCTTGATCAGTGCTGTGATTTTTATCTGAAGTCAAACTGAAATCTGTCAAAGAGAAACTTTATATTTAAAGAAGCTGCTCAGTTGAATCAATGTATGTAGCTGTTTGATAGTGAAGGATCCAAACTTGATAAGAGTGATGTATACTGTCGATAATTTTCAGCACATCTGTTTCTACAGAAGCAGAAAACAGTTGAAAAAGTTGGTAGGTAGGTTTTCTAAACAGCATGTTGATGAACT
>JBAMYA010081358.1:0-23288 GCA_037176975.1 Arrhamphus sclerolepis | reverse complement strand
TTATGAACTAACTTTGAATCAAATCTTTCAATTCAAATTTAATGATTTGTGCTATGCAGATTTATTTTTTTTTTTTAACTGCTGCACATCTTCGGCAGTCTTTCTTTACAGCGTTTATGCATTTTGTTGCCTGATGGACACAACAGTTGTCCTCACTTGCTGACAGTCCGTCACTCCTCACATCATTGACATTTATCTTTTATTTATGCCACTGCTCACCTCATGTGTGCTACTTACTAGACAGATGGATGTGTGCAACACTAGATCTTCCTCTGAATGGTGAATTGTATGTTTTTCTGAATAAGCCCTACAGGAGAATGCGTGTTGAAAGATGCCCTCCTCCTTATCAGTCAATGGGCATAAGTCTATCAGCAACCACAGCCTGGAGGAAGGGCTCTGTTTTCTAACAGTTATGAATAGGTACTTTTCTTGCTTCCTTTCCTTCAAACCCTTTGCCCCGAAGCAGAAACAGTAAATGTCTCTCTCTCAAACTTAACAGAACTTTCACGGGAGAGGCACCGAGGGGAATAAGAGAGGGGTACACGGCTAAGACCTGGGCTATTAAAACTTTTTTTTTTTTTTCACCATGATTTGCCAGTCTTACCACTTTGAAAATGTTTAATGGCGAGTATATATTTTCTGATATTTTTGTTTGTTTGTTTATTTTGATTTGCTTTGTTTTCAGATTTGCACAATCCTCCTTCCAAACTAAAATTACAGATTAAATCTTCATATGAGAAAAACATTAGCAAGGGAAAGAATATCAAATAAATTAAATGTGTGTGTCGTTTATTTGCTTAACAGACAAAATGATTAATCAAAGAAGTAAAGAATTGTACATTTTAAAAGTAACAAAAGGCAGTCATTAATCATAAAAGAAGCAGGATAGCATGAAGTAAAAAAAATAATGTTTGCAGCATCTAAATAACCAAATGCATGTTCTACTTTGAAAAAAACATATTTTACACAAAAGGACTTTTTTCTTGTGAAACTACTGTCAAAACCTAAATTTAAAAAAATAAACACACAAAAACCTTTATCTCGCTTTAATAAGCATAAAATTACAAGGAGCTCCAGACTAGGTGGCCATAAGCAGAGCTTCTTTGGCGAGTGACAGGTGGGACCTGTCGGATTTAAACCTCTACGGTTCTCTTTGCTCTGAGCTTTAAGGTCATGCCAAAATCTAAAGAGGCATCTAAGGCTTTGAGTAAAAAAAAAAAAAGTCACAGACACATCTCAGCCTGGTAAAGGGGTCTGAAAAGATTTACAAATCTACTGTTCCACTGTAAAGATAATCTTCTACAAATGGTATAAAAGGGGGCCACCAGATAGCCCAGTTGGTTGAGCGGCAGCCCATCTATGAAGGCCATCATCCTCCTGCAGCAACACAACTCCCAGCCTGTGACCCTTTATGTCTAAAAAAAAAAAAGAAAAGGAAAAAAAAAAACATGATACATAAGGTGTTTAGCGTTTCCAGGACTGGCAGAGCTGAAGACCAAACAGCAGTTGGAGAAAAAGGGCACTATGTTTACAGATTCACAAAGAATTATTTAAAAACCACTCGTGAAAAAGCCCTTTGTTGACCGCGAAGAGAAATAGGCACAAAAACTGCAGAAAAAAAAGACAAAGACAAATGAATTTGGACACAGACTTGTTTGGCCACAGTAATAGACATGTTTGGAAAAAACTTAAATGTTACACTATGCCAGGAAGATAACACTCCAATAAACACAAATCAATCCACTAAGGCATGACCCTGGAAAATAATAATAATAATAATCGAGGAATTATGGCTTCTGAAGTCAAGGGTGTATATATTCATATAAATATCTATAAATATAAAATTATATAGTGTAAAACATAGAAAAAACAGATAATCCCTGTGGTGTAGTTTCATTTCAATAGAGAAAATAAACATCTTATTAATTAATGTTTTTATTTATCTATCTTAAATATGTGAAGAGTTAATGTGACATCGTTAAATGGCATTATTCTGTATGAACTGCTAGTTTGACACATGAAAATTGCACCATGTACGTTTTTCAGCCACTGATATGTGAACCTTCATAAAAACAAAGTATTAACAAGCAGAAGAGTATTTCTCTTCTGAATTACAGTACTGGGATAAATTAAAGCGTATTTCCTTAAATGATCTTGTTGCCTAATAGCTTGTATCGCTGTTAAACTGCTTTAAGTGTATTTCTTTGTAAAAGCATGAAATGAAAATGTATTATGCTATATATATATATTTTTTTTTTTTTTTTTGAGTTACTGTTACACCATTAATCCGATGCTTGAAAGTCCATATCAGTGAAATGTCCAGGAATCAATCTGTCTGCAATGGATTTCTGAATCTTTACCGTACGCTGCTGGCCAAAGTTCTGCTTTTCTACCACACAAACATCAGTGTGCTGTTTGGGCAGGAATTTTCTCTTTTTTTCCCTCAGCTCCGTTTATTGTGCAGTTCATATTTGTGCCCTCTTAATTCCAAATGAAACCTTTGCTGTTGCCCCCAGGTGGAAATAGAGTTATACTTTCAGTAAAGTTTTTTTTGTTTTTTTTTTCCTTCTTTTTGTTATGAGTCTCACACTTCATTCCTCAGCAACATCTCATAAATTCCTTCCGATCTTTGGCCTATGTTGGCCAGTTTGTCAGTTTTCATTAGATGTAAAAATGACTGACATGTATTGATAGCTTAGGACTTGAACCTGTGAATTTATTAGGAAAGTTTGCATCACAGTAGCAGAGTAAAATAACACTGAGCAGTGGAAAAAAACAGCACCCCCCCCCTTTCTGTAAAATAATGACACCCTCACCTGGTGAGAAAGGACGGGAGCATGTCCAGTCCTGAGAATCAATGCCAGTGTGGTGATCTCACCAGTTTGACAGAGCTTGTGGAAAGGAGTTTACACTTCATGGGACGTTGCCATCAGACAATCAACCAGAATCAAGATGGCAATTTTTTCTTTGTTCTTCTTTGATCGTGTTTATGGATATGTGACGAGTACCACATGACTGCCAGTAGAAGCTGCTGTTAAATTTAGACCTTTGAAAAAGAAAACAATGAACGTTGAAGTAGTTTTAAGCTGTATATTTGTGGATTGTGAGGCAAGCGTTTGCGTCCTGCACATGGGATGATTTACACAGTGCTTTTCACATCCAGCCATGTGTTGACAGCCTTGCAAAAATTTCAAGCTTCCCTTAGATGCACAAAAACTGTATTTTGTCAGCCAGCTATCTAATTGCTATTTAATTTATGAACATTGAATGCCTCAGAGGTAAATCTTAGGCTGTAAAAGCAGGCAGCAAGGAGTTTGCACAGCGAAGTCAAAAGGGATTTAATACATGGGTTCCATGTCATTTCACACCTATCTCCTCATCTAGGAATGATTAATGGTCCTGTTCTTGTGGAAAATCTGAGACAGGTGTATCTATCCTCATGAAGCCTTACATGAATGTATCTTTTTTTTTTCTTTTTTTTCTTTTTTTTCAGATTCCAGATTCAGTTGCTCAGAGTTAGTCCCAGGTCATACTGAAAAGAGGCAGGGAAGTCAAAGTTAATTGAACCGCCCAACATGCATTTACTTTCTACCTTTTAAATCAAAATTGCACAAACCCTGCACACACAGGCTTTCATTTTTCACGTTTCCATACAATAACCTCATGCAATTTGATGCTGTATGCTATACTTTTCATAACAAACTGATGAAAAGTGATGTAATTCTCGCTGAATTACTTCTGTGTCTTTTCAAACGATATAAGAAAGCATGGAGAAGGAAAAAAAAAGAAAAACTTTGTTTGAAATTACTATATCCAGTTGATTTTTTACATCTGCACAAGTCATTTTAAAGACCTTTCAGAGCTCCTCGGTGGGCAGTACAGAAGTGAAAGCTCCATTGGAAGGATGCACCTGGGCCTCTAGAAGAGGCCCGTCAACGATTTGCCGCCGATTCTCCAGGGATGCCCTCTCCTCTGAACGGCTTTATTAGTGCCTCTGCAGTCATTCGGGCTTCTCTTAAATGGAGCGACACTTAGAAGTGCGATGAAGTAACTCGGGGCCCATTAGCTCACTTTGCAGCACAGCACCGCACCGCTGGTGCCGAGTGACATTGCCAGCAGCTGGGTAGACATCATCCAGCCCGCATGAGGTTAGGAGCTATAAGGTGACCGAGAAAAGCAGACTTCCTAAATATGTATGCACTTAAACAACAGGGGTGAAATTAAACATCTGGGTTTAAGAAAAAAGTGACAAACATTTACACTTGTATCTGGATTGACGTTTTTTAATTTAAAGTTTCGAGCTTGCTTTGGTAAAAAAAAAACTAATAAATAAAAAAAAAAAATCTCAATCTACTACATCTTTAAATAATGCATCTCATCTGTGGTGATATTTTTTAAGTTCAGTACAACCATGGTTCCCCTCGTAATTTGAGACTTCCCTAAAATTTGATGTGGTTTTTGAATTTGTGTTCGAGGCTCCTTCAGGTTTGTAAAAATTAATCCATGAGCATAAGTAAATATTGTATATGATTTTAAGTAAATATTCATTTACTGACTCGCTACACGACGTGCTGCTCGAGGAGAAGTAGTAATGACAAATTGTTTACTGAAAGTGTTGAGGTGAGGTGTGTGTATGGTCACTGGCATGTCCCTGTCATTCTGAGATGATGGAAAGGTGCTGAAAAACAGGAAGTTCTGCTGCACCGAGGCCTTCGCCGTCCTTTTAATAAACATTCCTCTGTGCAGCATGTCAAGAAGAGAAACACATTAGGAGATGCTGCTGTCCCTGTGGGTATATATTAAGCATGTGACAAGGGTGTGTGCAAGTATGTTTAAGTGTGCCCTGCTCATCTGAGGAATGTCCCCAGTCAACCCAGTCGAGCGGAACTGCATCGAAACCAGAGCGAGTATCACCTCTCTTCAGCAGCGATACCTGCATCTCACATTTGCTCTGCTTCAACTCTCTTTCACCTTTCATCTCTTCTGTGACCAGCAGCAGCAGCTTCAGCAAAGAGTAAGTTGGTGATCATGCATAAGAAAAAAGAAAAAAGAAAAAAGTCAAACAAAGTTGACATGTTTGAATGCATTTAGACTCAAAAGATCATATGAATCTGTTAATAAAGCTCATGCACCAACAAGTGAGTATGACCCACTTTTCTTCTGGAGAAGATTGTTCACTGACGTGCTGCAGGTGGAAGTTGCAGTGCAATCTTTTCAGACTATCGCAGTTGTATAAATATTTTACAGTTTTGCAAGTTCACAGCTACAATGTAGCACGACAAGCGAGCGATCAGTTAAGCAATGGTCTGCTGATGATATCGTGATTCACTGGAAGAAAGGGACAGATCAATGGGTAACAAGATATAGAGAAAGACTATGAATAAGATAAATGAAAAAAAACGATTAGTTGCTGGTATTTCATGCTAGATGATACTTGGCTCAGCATCACTGGTGAAACTGGCTTGCTCCTTCTATGACTCGGCTCTGTTTCCCTCAAGGCTGATTGACACACAACCACTTCTGTGCTCTGCTCTGTTTGCTTGTCCGTTCCTTAGCAACAACAGTTTGTTTTCATTATGTTCTGTTACCTGTCCTGTTTGTCTCTTGGCAAGCAAGATCATTTGTTATCACCTTATTTATTACCTAATACTGTTGCACCTGGGGACAGTACACTGCTGGTCACATCCTGATGAATAACAAGTTTTTTGTCACGGTGTTCAGTGTTTAAAACACTTAACGTGAGCACTGCACACATATTACGAGCGCATTTATGTGACAGCAGTTCTTTGGTTTTGAGTAATTGCCTCGTTTAAGCCAACCTAAGCCCTGCAATTTGGAGTTTTTATAAGCTTTAACAGAAATATGTTTGATTCTTTTATTTTCTCCCTGTCAAAAAAGCAAAGCAGGTCTTTGACTGGAAAGATATGTGCCTCTGTGATTCAACCACAATTCAACAATCTTAAACCATTACACGCTTGCACAATCCGTCAGGGAATGACTAAATGGCTCCTATTGTTCATTGAAATACTCCACTGTGAGGTAAAGTTGTCTCAGGAATTAGGTGTGGTCAGCCTGTACAGAAGAGGTGGGTTGAGTGATTGTTTCTTTTAATCTTATTTTAACAAAGGTACCATCTTCTGTATTAATCCCTAAGTCCAGTTGCTGTTTTTGTCCCACTCATTAAGAGTCCAACTAACCACAACGATAGCCCAAATATACTATATGTTCTTTTACGCTTAAAAGCACATACATTGTGTCATGAGATGGTACAAGATCAAGCAATTAAAGTAAACAGTGACCTCCGTATTTTATTTCCACAAGGCGATGACATTCACAGGCCTTTGCGTGTTGCACCTGCAAGTCGGCAGCACTTTTAAGAGAGGCAGTTAAATATAAGTGCACACTCACTCCTGCCTTCCATTACTGCAGCATTAGTAGTCATTTTCCCGAATATTCATGTAAATAACTCCCATTTTTATTAACTTTTCTTGACACCGTTTTCTTGAAATTACCTTTATTTTTATGGTCCACTTTTAAAGATAATTACATTCAAGTGAGTTACTGCGCATACAGCTTGTTGTAAAGTGCTTGCAAGGACAATAAAGGACCTCTTTGGCCGTGGACACACTTACATACTCTTCTTTTTGCCAGGGTATGAAGTAATGCTTTAAACCAAAAACATGTTTGACTTATGATGCATCGAAGTGGGCTTTCTTTATAGAAGAGGAAACATTAAAGGTTAAAATAACTTTATTATATAAATTATACAATCAACTTGAATTATACGATTACGTTTCACTCTTTTAAAAGCCCCAAAACATTTCCCAAAGTGTGCCCGAATTGTCCCCTTTCATCCGGCTGTGGGGCAACAGGTGCGGCCTACTGTCTCCTCTGATGGATATGATAGCTGCTCTCTAGCTGGGATTCTCAGAGGCTGTGTAATCCAGCCCTAATCTCCCTGTAATTCAGGGAGGATTGAGTTCTTCAGATGAGCAAGTGGAAATCTTTGCTGGTGTGTGAGATCTGAGTACATCTAAATTGGCCCTTCTTGAAAACTAAGCACTGGTTTGTTTTTTTCATTCATGTCTGTCCTGTCTTTTTTTTTTCTTTTACTTTTTTCTTGCTCATCTGTTTTAGTCATCCATCCATCCATTATCTGTACCCGCTAATTCCTGTGCAGGGTCACGGGGGTCTGCTGGAGCCTATCCCAGCTCTCTCCAGGCGAAAGGCAGGGGTACACCCTGGACAGGTCTGTTTTAGTCATCTACATCCAAACTCCAGACCTTAGGGTTTCACTTAAAAAAAAGAAAAAAAAATGTATTGCTACCATTTTTTTCAGTCAGCAGTAGATAGTTTTCAAACTTTTAAGTATGTATGACTCAAGGGTCAAGTATTAACAGTTTTTAACAATTTTTTTCTTTTTTATTTTACCAATAGCATTACTTTTTATCATGTAACACAGTCTTTTTTTTTTTTTACAGCAAAATATGCACAAACTTTAAGTACATTCTTTAATTGTGCATTATAATACCAACAGGCTCTCCTTTTTTTTTTTTTTTTTTTCCAGAAAAAAATCATCCAGAAGCCCCTTACCGTACCTTTAAACCCTCATAGGTGTGGATTTGAGGGTACTGCAGAGGCTACCAATCAGAATTAAGAACACAAATAGAAGTGAAAGAAAAAAAGGACCTTTACTTTGAAAATCAGCTGAAACATACTCAACATACGCATCTCTGCCACAACAAAAGCATGTTTTATTTTTTATTTTTTATTTTTTTCTCTGTTTAACCCTCAAAATGGAGAGCTCGGTTGCAGCCTTGAATAAAAACAATAGAAATAAATAAATTTCAAGATTTGTAATATTTTCAGATTTTCACAATTAAATAAAAAGGCTTTTAATTTTAATTTCTTTGCTGTGTGTCTCATGTAAATTGTCTAGGTGAAACAATCAGTTTGGAGGTGCTGTCTGCTTTGTTCAATGTTCAAGATGGCTTGGTAGATTTATATTTTAATTACTATTTAAGTGACTGGCAGGTTGAACAAATTGAAATGCTATTAAACAAAATAACCCAGACCAGCTATGCACACAACCTACAAATCATTCTCTTGTTTTTATTTATGTGCACTTGAAATTTTATTTTAGTTTTTATGTTTGCATCAGAACCAGCACAAAAGAGGAGCTATTTGTCATATAAAATCTGGGAACCTTTGCGTATGAATTTTAGTGTCCCTAAAAAGGTAACAACCTGCTGTTGTCCGTTTAAACAGCTGTCTGCATGTTTATTAACTGTCAGTGCCAGAATTTAGCAGATGCCATTGAAATGAGCAAGAAATTATGCTTCCAGTAGTGTCTGTGTAGTGTTTTTTGGCGTATGTAATGTGGTGGATACACACACACACACACACACACACACACACACACGCACACACACACACACACATACATACCCAAGTCAACAACAATTTCCTTCATCTTCTCCACGTTCAGAGGGAGATTGTTGTCTCTGCATCACACAGCCAGGCAGCTCACCTTGCTCCTATAGTATGTCTCATTTCTGTTGCTGATGAGACCCCCCCACCCCCCACAGTTGTGTCATCCACAAACTTGATGAATAGGTTGGAGCTGTGCATCGGTATGCGGTTGTGAGTCATCAGAGTGAAGAGGACGGGGTTTGCCTCACATCTTTCAGCCCCTGCGTTCGGTGTGATGGTGCTGGATGTGTAGCTGCCGACCTGTAGCGCCTAACGTCCCAGCCAGCTGCACAGTGAGGTGCTGAGCCCCAGCTGATCCAGTGTGTGAATGAGCTACAGTGGGATGATTGTACTGCATGTTGAAATCTTATTGTTGCTGCTGGATCGGGGGGGGGAGGCATGTAGACGGGCGATGAGTAACTGAATATTCCCTCAGCAGATGAAATGGCTTAATTCCACCACGAGTGAACAGCGTTTGCAGACCTCACCAGCAAACTGTTGATAACAACACTGTTATACCTCCCTCAATGAGAACCCTCTCCACTTAGCAGCATGTTAGCTAGTAGAGCTGAATGCAACGGTCCAGGACGTTGCTGTTAACACAAAAACACTACTGTTCTATACCACAATATGCCTTTACAAAAAGAATAAAATCTGTATTTAGAGATCATTATGATCACTGGCATCAGCTGATTCATGGGTAATGCAACATTTTAAACGTCTAAAGACTATTTAAAAACCATGAAAAAAGCCATGAAACCATCTGTGGCTTTCCTTATCATCTCCATGGAAGACGGATGGAAGTCTCCATGGGAGTCTCCACGCACGACTCTCACTGGCTGAGTTACGGCCCACATTATTCATCAGATCATAACATTAATTACTTATTTGTTTACTTGAAGCACATGCAGTCACAGAGAATCAGTACCATGCTGTATTACAACAGAAAACATGGTCATGCTACTAACTTTGTGACTTTTTCTTTCCTCACCTCTAAACTTTTTTTTCCAGATTACATGGCTGTGTTGTTTAATGATGGTCACTAGAAACTGTTGCATTTACTCATCATGTAAATGTTACGTACACACACTCCACATTTGTGTGTAATCGTACTGGACCAGGAGGATGAAAATGAAACTTCACACAAGCCAAATTAATCAGGATTGGGTCAATCTTGTTTGGGCAACATATGGATGGTCTAATGTGAGTGCACCCTGTATGACCCCAAAATACTGTTCAATCAATCAGTCAAACGTTATGTATATATATATATATAGCACTGTTTGTACAAGAGAAACGCAGCACAACATGCTTTACAGGTTAAAAACAAACAAACAAACAAAGAAAAAAACAGTATCAATATTTTAAGAATAAATAAATACATACATAAAATAATAAATAAATAAATGACAACACATAACATGGTTGGACACGGAAGGACCAGAGAGGAAACACTGTCCCAGTATCACAGGGCGTCATCTCTTTGCTGCCAACAAATCAAGAATTTCCAGTATTCTTTCTGAACTCCTGCTACCTTCAATAATAGTGTGTGTGTGTGTGTGTGTTTTGCATAAATTGAAGTTGATTACTATTCAAATGGGATCATTCAAACAATTATTGATGATATGAGGAGTTGATATTGAAATCTTAATTAATAAAATCCTGATGACTCTCATCTGTATTACACAACTGATGAATAATATAAGTATGTGAAATCTAAGGGACTTTCTTTTTTTGTTTGCCCGTCCATTGATAAGGCTAAACATTAAAAGCTTTTTTGTTTTGTTTTGTTTTTGGGGAGGGGGGGTTGTTGTTGTTTTGTTTTGTTTAATTGAAAGGGAAGTTAAAATATTCTCAACAGTTTCTGTAACGTTCAAGATAGCAGCCAGAATCCAAAATGCAGCCCAGACAAGGGGAAATTTGAAAAACGGTTTATTTAAAGGGAACAAAAAAACAGCTTGAGATGAAGGGGTCCTGCTTAGCTCTGGTAGCACTGGTGGGTCAGGTGTGGGGGAGCCACTGGGTCCTTGAATCCAGTTCCTGCAGGGTTGGGTGAACTGAGACCAAATGGCCCTAAGGTCCTCAGATGTTCAATGAGAGGGATCACATCCGCCAACCTATCCTTCGTGGTCCAGAGACAGTCCAGGGTCAGACACAGCAGGCACGGAAAATCCAGAATCCAATAAACTTAAATCAGGGACAGAGTCTGGCAAGGTTCAGCAACAGGAGGTCAGCAAATCCTTCTCATGCACTGGTAGGACTAGGCAAAAGCAGTGGTTAGAGACAGGCAGGGTCAAAAACCAGATCAAGGCTTGACATGAACCGGGGCTTGACTACACTGAAATTCCAATCATTTCAGACATTCCACAGGTTAATAATCATCCATCACAGATTTAAAGAACATATTGAGAAAAAAAAAAAAGAAAATTGTTGCCAACAAGCCTACCTTTCTTTATTGATGTGTTTGAATTCCTTCTTAAAGTTGATTTCAATTCCTGAAAGCTCTGCATCATGGCAATGCACTCTTCTTTGGTAAAGTAAGGTGATCACACCATCATTGAAAACGGTAACATGCAGGGTTGCATGCACTTTTATGTGGAGGTATAAAACTCCAATTAGGTTAACACAGGTTCAACAAATCAACCTCATAATCAGCGTTGTGAGCCTGGTTTTCTCAACCCCGGTTTAGAATGTTAACCCTGGGTTACATCTGAGTAAGTTAACCCTGCTTCGTAGTACAGGCCCCTGTTGTTTTGATCTGACTGTTGTTTTCTTTGTGGATTCTAACCCAAGTGGCTGTAAATTGCTACAGTGTACTTTCCTGGACGACTGTTATTGTGAAAAGCCATCAGTCTCCAAGTCTGTATCTAAATCACTAGAAATCCCTGGATGTGTTCTCGCTCCACCTCGTTTACACAGGATCCATCCATTGTAGACTTGTGTAGACCAAGCTGCAATCATCCCACTTCTGGGTTGAAGCTCAACCAGAAAGTATGTTTTGTTGCAGTTCCTTGATTGACCACTAACTGGCTCCCAAACAGAACAAATCCCCATTGGCCCATATGTTAAACCTGCCAACTTTGGAGCAGAATTAAACATATTTACAGTCTGGTGAATTTTTTTTTTTCAATTGTGGTTACATATTAAATGGGGCTTGATTTGTTTTTGTACCACATCAGATCAATTTATATCAAGCAATGAAGCTTAATACAAATTTATATATAAATAAAAATATCAAAAAGCAATGAAGACATCATTTGATGTGCTTGACTTTGGTTCTGCTCTTGGCTTTGACAGCTTTGTCCCACCTCTCTGCCCACCTCTCATCTCTCACCTCGCTGCACAGTTTGAGCAAAAATGGACTTCAAAGGCTCCCTGTACAAATCTATGGCTCATGTCACTCAATAGTTCATCCAGTATTTACAGTCGGTGTAGACTTGGGACAGCACAGTGGCTTGATGGTCAGCACTGTTGCCTCACACCAAAAAGGTTCCTGGTTCAAGTCAACACAGGGGTCTTTCTGTTTGGAGTTTGCATGTTCTCCCTGTGCTTGCATGGGTTCTCTCCAGGTACTCCAGCTTCCTCCCACAGTCCAAAGACATGGACATTATGTTAATTAGTATTCCTGAATTGCCCTTAGGTGAGAGTGTAAATGGTTGTATGTGTACATGTGGTCCTGCAATGGACTTGTCCAGGGTGGACCCCTGCCTTTTGCCCAAAGAGAGCTGGGATAGGCTCCAGCAGACCCCCATGACCCTGCACAGGAATTAACAGGTATAGATGATGGATGGATGGTGTAGACTTGAAACAGAAGAATGAATTTCCAAACAACAAGCAGGAGCAATAGCAGAGCAGAAAGGAGTAAAAAAGATTTTCATGCAAGTATGTAGTTCTTCTAACTTCTTGTGCTAAATTGATCACAATAGATTCTATTTTTTTCTTTTAACCTCCACTGAACTTTATTTATAACAAAAACACAATAAATAAAAGTTCTTGACAACTTTACCAGTGGACTCTATGGTCTGTTTTGAGTTGCATTAAACTTCAGTGTTTATTTTATGCTCAATTAAATTGTAGATGGTTGTTAGCCTGCTAATTGTGCAGTACTGCTATCAAGTTTTGAAATGGAATGCAGTTTTAAGATTTTTTCATATGAGAATGTAGTTCTAACTAAAAATGTGTTAATTGTGTGGTCAAGAGAGTGTATTTTAAAATTCCTCTCTTTTCACCCTCACCAAACTTTATTTAAAATGGATAAAATACAAAAAAAACAATTAAAAACAGATGATATTTAATAATCGTTAAAAAACACTTTTACCAGAGGATCCCATCAGTGTTTATTTTATCCTCAGCTGTGTTGCTATCATTACACTGCTGTGCCAACTGCATCCTCCCATCCTTAGAAGTTCATACTTGGCAAATACAACTCGGGAGAACATACTTTGACATACACAAGTCCAAACTTTGCACACTTGGAAGACATGCATACACAGTCTGATGTCTGTAACTTCCTGTTATCACTGTAGAAGAGCAAAGTTTGCAGTGTCTTTTCACTTTCTGAAGTATCTGACTGAAATCATCATGTATCGGGCATTGTGTTACAGTAACAGGAAGTAGTTAAGGATGGCTGCAAGTCCAATTTAAATTAGACAATTGACTAAGTTCACCTTTGAGGCCCTACAGTGACACCTTCTGAAGGTCCTTTTAACTTAACCAAGTCATTCTCATTGTGTATTGGGTTGGTGGTATGAATATGCACACACAAGAGAGAAGGGGAGGGTAATGTGAAGCAGTTAGAGCTCTTCCACTTTAAGTCTATCCAAAATAAATATTTGCAGTGATTAAATAGGAAATTATATTAATTCAACAAGTATGAACGATGTGGATATATAGACCTCCTTAAGGTAATTAATTATTTGGCCATGTTCTTTGGATGGAGCAGTGTGGGGATGGCAGCCATGTGCAATGTGACATCATCTGCAATTTAGATGGCAAATGTGTGGTAAGCAAATCAGCATCACCATCAATCACTGAGTATTTTGTTCACTAGGCTGTGAGAGAAAAGGTTGGTTCAATGTTTTCCTCTCTAATGAGAAAATGGTTCCATCTGAATTTGCTTCATAAATCATTGTCGCGGTCCCCGAACAGTCTGGTTTTAAAGCACAGGTCCACTCTTACTGCTTTTTATGAATCAGCATTTTTTTTCTATGTACTTAGCTGATTCCTTTATTTATTTATTTTTTTTTAAATTGAAATGAAAGTCCCAATAAGGAAACTACATTATATCAATTTTGTCATCTACAGGTTATTTTCAATACACACTGGCTACTCCTCACTCTCTTTATATCTTTACACCACACTTTTACTGTGAACAAGTACCTTCTCTGCTAACAGCAGTTTGACACATCTGAGGCCAGAGTAAGGCAAACTATTATAGTTTGAAAAATTAAATTTATTTTTTTTCAATGAGAAATTTGAAATGGTTCATCCACCTGTCACCTGCCACAGCCACAGGTGCTGTTTTCTGATCGAGCTTTCACTTATTGTCATCTTCCTTCTGCAGACAGCCGAGAAAACTTATTTTTCTCCATTGCAAAGACCACCTGCTATTGTGTGAATCATTTCAAGGTTGCGTATGCAATTTCACACAACAGTAAGCTAAAGTAGAGTCCACAGTGAACTCACAGGTCTGGTTATCTGGATCCAAAAGCTACCTGAAAAGGCAACGGCCTTTGAGCCCACGGCCCAGGGGATGGATTTTGAAGTCAATGTCAAGAATGTGCTTTGTGGTCAGAAATTTAAGTGCCAGCCATGCTCAGCATTTCTCTGTTATTTTGTCTGTCAAACTTACCTGACACACAAATGTTGCAGGTTTTTGGTAAAGTGGCCTTTTGAGATATATATGACGGCATCTCTACTTCATCCATTTCATGAGCAGCCATAAAAGTCCCGCTAGTCGTCCAAATGCCAGTCATTACAATGCATTACTTTCTTGTGACTGACTGCTATGTCCTCTAGAGAAGTTTATGATTGAATGTGATTGAATGGCTGGAGTTTCTTGCTTTTTCTTGTTCAAAAATGACATAGTGACATTAAAATAATAATAAAGAAAAATGATTCTCTTTACTGTTTTACAACTAGTACTACATCCTGATGTAGTAATATTTTCATGAGCAATTCTAAAACTAAAGTTGACAGTTGTTGTTTTGAAAGCTGACAATTTCCTGAGGTTTTAATGAATACAATACAACAATGAACAATACAGTAGCTGCCTTTTCAACCATGTTTTTACAGCTCTGGTCATAGCAACCTGTTTCTTAGGGAACAAGATGAGGTATAGGGTATACCTGTTTTGAAATTACTGCTGGAGCTTTGCACCATGCACTTCGGAGGAATAATAAATCAACTACAATGTGATAATGTGATATGGTAAAACTGAATAATTCTATTCTGCTATGAATGTGACAGTTTTTCAGACTGAGTCTACAACAAAGAGTGAAAAGCTTTGTTTTGTCTTAACTATTGCATCGTAAGACAGTAAGACTTCCAGCTGAGTCTTTGTTGCCAATTCTATTCAGGACTTTTAAGTGCAGTCGAGGAACAGAGGGTTCTAGTTTGGTGATGTAAGGATTCCTCCTTTGTTTTTTTGCCAATGTTTTCCTGCTGGCATCTATCAAGCAGGGCTCTTTATTGCCCCACACTTGGCTGCAAACCAATCCAGTGAGAGCTGGAGATGAGAATCAGCACTTCCAAAGCTGAGACCATGGTCCTAAGTTGGAAAAGGACAGAATATCCTTTGTGGATCAGGGATGAGCTGTTGCCTGAATAGGAGGAGTTTGAGTATCTTCTTGTCAAGAAAAAGAAGAACACAGCAGGAAATTGACAGGTGGATCAGCATGGTCGTGCAGTAGTTTGGAATACGAGTCTGTTGTGGTGAATAAGGAGTTGAGTGAAAAGACAAGACCCTCTCTTTGTTGATTTATACTGTACATGTTCCCACGCTGATGCCTAGTCATGCATACTAGGTAGATCAGAAAGAATGGAATTTTGAGTACAAGCTTATTCCACAAGGTGGCTGGATGCTCTCTTAGAGATAAGAAGTTCGGTCATCTGGAAGTACCCCCCCATCAAGAGAAGACAACTGAGGTGTTCTGGGCATTTGATCCCATCTGGGCACCTGGGGAGGTGATATGTACATGTCCAACTGGGATAAGGTCTAGGACACACTGGAGAGAAGATTGTTTCTCAGTTGGGAATACCATGGTATTCTCCCAGAAGTGCTGCAAGAGGTCCTTGGGGAGGGGTAGGTTTGTGATGCTGCTCACACGACTTGAAGACAGACAAGTTGAAGTTAATAGATGTATGGATGTTAGTCACTTCAAATGTCCTAGAAAATGCTCTCACTCTCACATTTGTTTAAATAGGTTCTTTAAAAAATAATTATATATATGATAATTTCTCCTAAAGGAAGCATAAGAGAAAAAGTATCAGTCCAAGAACAGAACCCTGCAGTACTCCACAGTTGATCCTAGTATGACTGGATTAGTCACTGCGTACCACAACCACTTTGAACCACTTTAATGTTGTTCCTCTAAGTCCAACAACCTGCTCGAAACTAATAAGAATAATCTTGTGGTCAATGGTTCAAATGCTGTGCTGAGATCCAAGATGACCAGAACAGAGACAGATCCACTGTCAGAAGCCATGAGAAGGTCATTGGTGACTTTGAGCTCTGTCAAGCTCTGGGTTTCTCAAGCGCCTAGAGATGACTTGTCGTAAATAGGCACTATATAAATAAATTGAATTGAATTGAATTGAATTTGACCAATGCAGTTTCTGTAGTATGGTGAGGTCTAAACTCTGATTGAAGCTCATCATTTATATTGTTTCCACAAAGATAATTTAGCTGATTTTGAGGAATTTTTTCCAGAATTTTAGAGATAAAGTAAGGTTAGAAATAGGCCTGTTAGTCGTATCATCAGGATCCAGAAACGTCTTTTTGAGTAGAAGTTTAATTACTGCAGTCTTAAAACATCCTGTAACATATCCCTCTCCACATTTAAGGTTAGAGTTAAGACCTTTCTTTCTGCTCAAGCCTTTAACTCTGTAGTCTCTTAGACCACCTTCTAGTTATGCTGCTACAGGACTAGGTTGCTGGGGGAGAGTCATATTGATCTTCACCCTGTTTGTCTGATCTCAGCTTGTCTTGAATCATTTAATGGAATCAATGTTGTCTATCTTCCTTAGTCTCATTTTCTTCTCTCCTCCTTTTTGAGACACGATAATCGTGATGTTGTACTCCCCCTTGCCTATTGAATCTTCCCAAGCCCTCAGTCTTTTTACCATCATGGTGTTTACCTGCACCTGGTCAACTAGATGCCGCTGTGGAAAGCTGCCAGCTACCAACCTGCAGTCCAAACCGATGACCACCACATATTTATATTCATTTTGATTAATTGATTGATTACATACCTACACATATTGACATATTTTATATCAGGCATTACATGTATATTGTACATTGTCTCTGTTCCTCATCCTCACTGTCCTGCTTCTCATCATTTCCTTCTTGTCCTTCTGGCCTTCAGCAGGAGAGTCCCCTCAAGCCAAGTCCTGCCCAAGGTTTCTTCCCAAGAGGTGGGAAGAGCTTTTTCTTACCACTGATGGTGTTGCCATGTGCTTGCACGTCACACTCTGGGTTTCTTAAGCACCGAGAGATGACTTGTCCGAAATAGACATTATATAAATAAATTGAATTGAATTGAAAGACTGTTCACAAAACAACTTGATTGTTTTATGTGGCAGTTATATGTGTGTCTAACTCAAATGGATGTGCCATGCTTACTGTCATTGCTACATGTGGTGTTCACTAGCTGCAGGTTAGAGAAGAAGCAGGCGTATGCTGGAAGGTCACCGCTTTGCACTCTGAGGCCTGCTCTAAAACTTGATTAGGCAAGGAGAAAAGGTAGCCATCTGCACTCCCAAGACAACCCAGATCAAAATGCCCTTGGGCTACACAATTAACCTCCCACTGCTCCAGTGGAGCTGCTCATTGGCTAGTTTCTAAAAGTTACAGTTTGCAGTTCCCAGGTGTGAGCTGATGTTGTATGTGGTGACGTGAAAAAAAGGTTTACCTTTCCAAGCTTTTTCTGCAAAACATAAGAATGATCATAATTGGACAAAGGCACATTCTTATGCAATGAAATGACTTTTAATGTTACTGACACTGTCACTGTTTTTGATAACCTTCTTTTCCCTTAACAAAATTATAAGTGAATAAGCCAAACTGAATTTTATCCTACTACATATTCTGCAGCCATATCCAAACTAGAAGGCAAAAAGAATCTGAATAAAAAGGTTCAGTTTTACAAAAAAAGATTATCTTGACAGCATGGTTTTATGATTATCTATAACAGCATAACTAGGCCACTTTGAAGGTGCAGCAGTAGGAACAACTTAAAGAAATATATTTGAAAAGTACGCTAGGAAATGTGTTCCAACATTTTACATAGTTCTAATGACTTTCTGCCCCTGGCTTGGCAGTTGTAGAGTTCTAGTCTCTCACAGTGCATCAGCTGCTGTGTCTGCAAAGTGGCTTTTTCCCCCCTGGATTAAGTACAATCAAACCTCCACAGGATATGTACTTTCAGACTGGGAGAGAGAAAAGTGCGAGGCATATGGGGCAGTGTGAAACAGACAGGGAATGAGTGAGAAAAACAAAGCAGAATGAGATGAACAGAGATTAGAAAGTTTGCTGACCTTGGCAGCCACGATGCACAGCTGTATTCACTTGTCTTGACTTTGAACAGGGAAAACTATCAGAACCCTCTAGTTCTTTGTTCGGGTGGGGATTAAATGGCTCTCTCTTTTGCTGCACGCTGGGACTAGCTGGAAATCGCTGACCAGATGGGCTGCAAGCCTCTGGCTCCAACTGTTGATTTGTATGGACAGCATGGGATGGATTGAAAGCAGAGGGAATGTTTGAGAGTAGTGAGTCAGTGCAGTGTGTTTACACTTCTGGGGAGAGAGTATATCAAAGTGATAAAAATATAGCAAGTGAAAGGTGTTTGGAGTAGGAGTCCAATCTAACTGTAAAAGGACAGAAAATGTGAGAGCAGCAGATCACACACGGCTGGTGAGGAGGAGTGTAATGGGCACATTTGCCTCTCTTTACGTACCCATACTCCTGGCACCAGACACTGGTCTTTGCAGGCTGGCATCCATAGCTGAGGCTATGCTGCCCCCAGCCATGTAACCTACCTCACTTGGCAGTAGAAACAGCAGTGCTCAGCCAGAGACTTCTGGAAACAAGCACTCTGCCGCCTGTGTGCCATGTTTATATGCAATCAGACCAAAGTTAATGGAAAAATTCTCCCTTGCAATACAACATAACATTTTTTTTTCCTGTTTTAAATTCTCACCCTCAGGGTTTATGGACGGCGTATCCATGTGCCATATGACAGCTCTCACTTCAAATTTTTCCTCAGCAATGACACAAGCTGCACCCAGCCATTATATGGTATGCTTTATCTACAGAACTACCCTATTCTTTTTCAACTTCTTTCAGCTATAAAATGTATGCTGGAGAGACTGAATAGAGCACACAGATACGCTCTCAGTTATATTGACTCATATACCATGACAGATAAAATGTTTTCTGGTAACTGCCATGAGGATGAAAGACAAGGCACAAATAAGAGCATCCTCTGTTGTGTTCTGTGAGCTTTATATTTGGAACCACTATTGTTTAGCTCCGGCTCAATTTTTGTAAGTAGAAAGGTATGTTGAGGATTCAGTTTAAGCATCAAAATGAAACATGTCATAATCAGTGAGCTAAGCAAGAATAGTAAGGTGCTAGTTACATGACGGGGTCTGCTAGTCTGATTTTCCCAAGGTCTCACTGTCACTTCAGTACTGACTGCAAATGTGCTGGCTGTCACAAAGTAGATGACTGTAGTCCTGTCAAAAGTGCTAGAAAATCTGGCTCTTGGGAATTTGGGTAGTATGCACTGCAATCTACAGGATGTAGTTCATGCACTGCAACAAGATCTATGTGTCTAAAACTGAAATAAACAATTCTGAACGGATTAACCATCAATTAATGATAACTATGATGAGTCATCTAAATGTGAGTAATCAATGTAAGCACTCTCTGGCCACATAACAGTCAGTATGTTGACCTTTTTTAGTACCAATTGGACCCACATTTAGCTTCAGAACCGTCTTAATTATTGGTATCATAGATTCAACAATGTACTGGCCTCATTCCTCAGAGATTTTACTCCATATTGACTTGACAGCATCATGCGGTTGCTGCAGATTTGCCAGTTGCATATCCATGATGTTAAATCATATCCTAAAGGTGCCCTACTGGATTGAGATCTGTTTGATGACTGTGGAGACCACTGGAGTACAGTTTGAGATGATTCGAGTTGGAAGTAGCCTTTAAATGTTGCCATTTTTATGTTCTTAATCTATTTTCTGTAATTATGTTAAAATTGCATTTCATGTGAAATGAAACCTTTTTGTTAAGCTGCTATATAGTGCATTATAATATTTTAGTTTATGACATAAACACAAACGTGGTGACTTTACTCCATGAGCATGAGCTGTGTGGGGAGGAACTGAAAGAGTGAAACATTTGTTTTGCACGGACTTAAATGTTGTTGTTGTTGTTTTTGTCAACTATTGAACGGGTGTACATCATAAAGTGGACACTGAGTGTACTGTATGGCCAGCTAGTAGTCAGATATGCAATATTCTGATAGCCAGCAATTAGCTGTTCATTAATCTGGATGCAGGAGATAAGATAAGATAAGATAAGATAAGATAACATCTACTTTATTAATCCCCGAGGGGGAAATTCATTTTACAGTACAGCCCATCCAAGAGAACAAATAACACATAACACAGGTTAGACAGGACCGGATGACTGAAGGTAGCTGCCGTTGCCCAGCGCTCCTTTTCTCATAGATAAGAAAATAGATACACAAGGGGAAGAAAATGGAAAAAAAAAGGCATCTCCAGACTATGCCCTATAGGGGGCACAGTTTGGGGTTACAAAAAACACCTCAGCACCTGCAACAGACTCAAACAAGGAGGAGGAGGAGATGGAATCTACTAATGCCTGAAGACAAGAAAACTTCTCACACTGCAAACTCAGTGCAGAGAATGGACAAAGTGAATGGAGGGATGGTCGGGAATAGTTAATGTCAAAATCACCCAAAGAATTGTAAGATCTGACTGAATCACCGGATCAGACTGTGAGGAGTAACTGATCTGAAAGGACTTCAAAGCCTCAAAGGAACCAGACTGGACATTGCTTGACTCTAGTTATTGTTATAAAAGATGCGTTGTTTTTTTTTATATAAGTCTGCTGGTGTGGCTTACATAGGAGCCTTAGTCTACACTGTAAACTACTTTTCAACATTATCGTCAGCTCCAGAGAAGATCTGTAAAGGAGATGATTCGTGTCCACCTACAATAAATAAACTTTTACAAAGATTCTACAAAGAAAGGGGCAAAATCAAAAAAAAAAAAAACAAAAACAAAAAAAACACACACACCAAAAAAATCTTTATTTGCTTTTATTTTTCACTGTTACCTTCGTTATATATGAGACTTTCTTTTCATCTACACTGACTCAATTGAATTTACCTTTGAGATGAAGTACTACCGACTGCATTTCACTTTATGCGTGGGAGACTAAATGTGAAGAGCAGAATTATTCACTTTTCTTAGATTAAATTTTGTTTGTTGGTAATGCTTTCTGCAAGGAAATATCTCTGGGTTCAGTAGAAGGTGCAGCAGATCAAAACCTAAAAGTCAAATCCAAAATCCCGTAACAAGGCACAAACAAACATGGCTGAACCTTTTCCGAACCTCCGCCCACACAGCTGAGGCTCTGGTACTTCAAAGATGAGTTTTGAGAAAAGTGTACAGTTTGTTTTATTGTGACACATGAGCAGTTTTTTCCCTGTCTTCCTAAAGATACAACATTCTGTCAGATTGTGCTGCCAGTGTATAAAAGGGATGGGTGCCAGCAACAAGGTTTTTTAGTGAATGTTTTCCAATATGTTTTCCAACAGAACAAAATGGGTATACTCTATAGTACGTGGGACTACGATGCCAAAACCCAAGAAATAAATATTTCCATTCCAGAAACCTCTATATGTACTATTAATGCAGTAAATTTTGGCCTCAAAGCCATTTTTGTCTAGCCTGATAGATCGGGCTCACATCTGGACAGATGTAGTGTTTGAAAACGAGCCCCCTTATCCAGGAGGTGGGACCAACGGTGGCA
Source organism: Arrhamphus sclerolepis (assembly GCA_037176975.1). Classification (NCBI taxonomy): domain Eukaryota; kingdom Metazoa; phylum Chordata; class Actinopteri; order Beloniformes; family Hemiramphidae; genus Arrhamphus; species Arrhamphus sclerolepis. Next base: position 1,513 of record JBAMYA010081358.1, on the reverse strand, counting down.
TCTTAAACTGCCTCTTGGTTAGTGGTACAACCCATCAGAGCAATGTACAAGGAGACAGAATAACCGGTGTGCTCACCAGGAGTGAAAGTAATTTTAAATTCTTGCCGGTACTATTACCAAAACCTTCATCTTGATCTCATTTCATGCATTTTAAAATAGCAAAGTCAAAACTCAAACAAAAAAAGAACATTTCAATATTTTACTGTAGGCTACCAGTAGACCTGTGGAGTGGGCGGGAATTAAAAACACTTGTCAATATGGTAAGCTATTTCTTTTAATTGAAACATTGATAAACATCCAGAATACAAGTCTCTAAGAACAGATCATGTGGTCACAAGAAAAAGACTCAAAGTGTGAGAAACATCCCAGTGCATTAAATCAAATGCAGAAATCCTTTATAGCAACTGCTGTGTTTCAGAAGCATGAAATCTCTGTTCGTTAGCTCATATGCAGTTTTTTTTCTGAGCTGTTTTGTATCATAAATAACATGAAACACAACTGTTTACTCTCCTACTGATTTTAATTGGGATATTTTGCAACAAATGTAAAGGCATTAAAGTGTGATACATGTTTCGAAGGCTTTGAAGGAGACCACTGGGCTCTCTCCAAGGGGAGGGGGAGAGAAGCAGAAGAGAGGAAGATGTCCGGCCAAGGCTCCATCCAGCATGAAATAAAACACACCACAGACAATGTAGAAACAATTAATGAGTTAAAAGGAATTTTTAGTTGGACAAAGTAGGTTTCAAGATTGCATATTGCTAGCAGATCTGTTTTCTGACCCAGAGTCCGACCTCCAGTGGTTCTGAATGAAGGCTCTATAGCAGGCAGTCTGGGTCTATCCTTCTGGTACTGCATACCACAACTGAATCTTTTAGTGGTAGACAGTACTGGACCGTACCGCTTACTTTCACCCCTGGTGCTCACACATTTAATCACAATCTTCAACAAAATGTAACCATTTGTTCTGTGCCAGTCAAAGTTTGACAGATATCCATAATCATGTGCACACTACTTCTAAAATTGTTTTTTTTTTTATTATTAGAGCAAGTGTGAGATTTTTAGGCTAATTATTGGCTCCACTTTTCTGAAATAGTAGCTTATTGTAAGTGATGTACATTAATTTAATTATTTTCAGTCAGTACTTGTTTGGCGTCCTTTAATTTTTTAAAGATTTTGTTGGCCTTTGATGGTGATCAGACAGGAATGTTCACAGGCTGGAAATTGAACCTGCAACCATTGCAGGAGGACAGTAACCTCTGACTTACCTGCCCAACTAGGTAAGCACAACCACTACATTCTGTATGACCAGGCTGCATGGTGGCTACCATGTGTTCATTAGTATATGGAGGATCCAAATGCAGAAAGACAGAGATTTTTTTTTTTTTTTACTGAAATCCATTGATTTTGCACAGTAGGACATCAAAAGATTACAAAAAAAAAAAACAAAAACAAACACAAAAAAAAAAAAGAAAAAAACCATGCAGCTAGATCGGAAAAAAACACATGTAAACCG